>JACCGJ010019296.1:0-16035 GCA_013407085.1 Atriophallophorus winterbourni | reverse complement strand
ATAACGTCCCACTAGAGTAGGAGAAAATGCAGGTTGACTGGAAAATATATAGCGGTAGCCAAAACGTGTACAGAGCGGTCACGATGCACGCACGAACGGAAGTTCGAATTGTCAAGGTCAATGTTTTTAATGAGGAAAAACAAGCGGTGTTACAAAAGGACGTTTTCTACAGCATTGTTATTATTGAATTTTTCGTATAAAAATCTGGAAAATAGAGAAAATTGTTTGTTTTGTTAAAATACTAACTATAATTATGTACACTACTTTTATAGAATAATGCGAAGAGATCATTTGGAAACAGTTAATCGAATTTAATGTCAAATCTTGCTTCGATACGTAAATAGCTGCACTATTTTATATGCTTTTTCTTCCCGAAACAGAAACAGAAGAGATTTTATCTTGTCTAAGTTTTTTCATTACATCAATCATATGTGATTTTACCTGCTGGACCATGTTTGAAATGTAGAGGAAAACTAGTGCACCTCTTTAAGAATATAATTACAGAGATGCTGATTATACGTTCATTTTAACAGATTTTCTAGCTATATAGAGTTAGTCTCATTCGAAGTGATTAATTAATGTTCATCATAAATAGCGCACAACCATTACTTATCCCGATATTCGTAACTGGTCTTTAATTCGCCTACTTGTCTGGAGAACCGGCTTGACTCCTCACCATATTCACTTTGACGTAAGTGGTGTGACATGAGCAACTATAAGCTTCTAATTTAATATGACCGGTTTGAGGGGTTCTCACATATCCTGCAGTTACGCAAGATAAACGTTTCCTGACTGTTTGCCGTATGCACGTGTATACAATGAGATTAAATTTGGTAATACTTGAGACGGTAGAAAACTATTAAAACTATTATTCAGATTGGCACGCCAATCGTTTTATAACCGATTCACAAAGTGGACCTGAATCAACAAAAAAATCAATGAAAATTGTCAGTTTTAGTGGGGCTTACATTACTTGCATTTACATATCAAATCATTTGGCGGCTGTTAGCACTTATCCGATAAAGATTGCAAGATTGAGTTTGTGATTACCCCTAAATCGGAGTTCTAAACGTCGGATGTTTTGGATGTAGTAATTTGTTTACAAGTGAAATTCGGCGATAGCTTTCTTTTTCCATGGTGTTTTAACGGGGAAACATTAGGGAAGCTTTGTCGACACTCTTGTGCAAGATGACGTATCTAGTTACACCTTCTTCGAACCATTTGGAGTAAAGCATTTTCGCATTTCGATTGTGACCAAGCTATGGATAGTCCATATTCTCCATCATGTATATTTTTCTTATTGAATTTGCAATTGAGATTGACTTCGTAGAAAGTATGTTGTGGCTTATAGCTCAGTAAGTTTACAACCGATTCTATCAATTGTTTGCAAAAATGCGTGGCCTTTAAGAACGTATCGATTACCCGGAGCCAGATTTGTCAATAATCGGAACTGCTCGATTCAGTGTCCCACAAATTCTGACAAATCGTTTGTTTAAGAGAATCAATCGCGTCTTACTTATGAAAATATCCATGGTGTACACGACATCTATAGCACTTGCAAGATGGAATACGAAGATGATTTAATAGCTTTAAAACAATCCAGTAATAGATTTGAATTATTGGATATTGAGCTTAGACCTAACCATAAAAACAGTGAAGGTTTTAGTAAAAATCTAGTGATCGCTTGAACCCTATGCTGGCTCGTATAGCTTTCTGATACTCAGAAAACTATTTATAGCAGCTACGGTTGAAATTTATCTAGAGTGATCTTTCCATGTAGACGTTAAGCGGTTGTAAAGGTGCACAGTTTTCTTAAATGAGGAATTTTGTATCAATAAACTACCTTTAGAAAGCGGCTGTTAGCAGTGTCTGATTAGATCACCTCTGATACACAACATAATGAAGTTGTTCTCTCACTCGAAAGCATACACGTCTAATCGCTAGTTTTGAAATCCATAGTAAACACTTGAGATATTTCGAGATAACTAGGCGTAAATTGAATTATATTGAAGGAATCCGGCGATGCTCGTTTTGTGAATAAACATAGGCACCACAAGGAACAATTAAGGATACGTACACCCTGACAACTTAAACAAATGCATGTTTGGAATGCTCCGCTGTTTGTTAGACCAATAACGACAGCAGATCATTTTATGCTTCCCTGATGAGTTTCGTTAAAGACATTATGACGAAAACGTTTGTTCTATATTGTCCATATGATTGAAGTATTTTGAAATTCCACAGAGGAATATTCACAGTAATGTGAGATTGAGTGAAATAAAGGCAGCAACAAGGATTCGAGCTGAAATAAATACCGTGTATAACAAGATCACCCATTGATTTTTGTATAATATTGAGCAATGTTTAAGGAACAGATAGGCTAACATGATTCATTCAAGCAATTAGTTTTCCGTAAAAAGTAAAATGCTGCTAACCGAGCAGTTTTTCAATACTCAACTGAATGATTGCAAGCTGGCTATTCCCAGCAGAAAACTGTTTCGATTACAAAGATCAAGCGCCAGTGGTTGATTAGCTCCCCATTATCATGAGTGTCTGTGTTTTACTCTACTACTGATAGAACGTTGAAGCTAAATGCGGCGTAATTTGCGTCTAGATTCAGAAAAATTGCAAAATTGATGTGATATGTACTGCTCACCCACTCTATACGGTGTCAAACGATCTTTAGAAATAATACATATCGACGGACATTTTTCATAAAGAAACCAATGAAGTTACGTTATAGCAATCGATTGGTACATGTTTGGGACCGATCGGGTATTTATAATGCAAAGAAATTTGAGTACAATCGGTTAGAGCAGTTTTCCAGTAACGTTTCACTTTTGACACAGTAGCTTCGTCAGACCAAGGGCGATAGTCATGACAGGGAACATGATTAAGTAGTAGTCAACCCACCACCACTCATTTGGCCTTACCGCTAAACAGCATATAGTACGCATGCAGTGTGTCACGCCTCGTGGGAATGACCCGGATCAGTGGTCGATTTTCTTACTAGTGTGTATCCACGTCAATCTGATACAAGCGAACACGGTCAAGGTCAGTTGACACGACGGGCCACATGCGCAAAAGTACATAACTAGCGATGCTGAAGTTCAGCTATTTTTGAAGAAAAACAATAATCTAATTAACTAGTAGGTATAAAGTGAATAACAACTATTTAGCTTCTCATCAGTTCCGAGCGACAGATTGTGGAGATTTCTGCCCCATCCACCTTATTGACCGCCTTGGCAATTTCGACAACCTCCACATTTAGGCGTTCTCTATACGGTTTAATACCGCGTCTCAATTTTTCCACATTGTCTAGACCGACGCTGTGGCTCGTATCTAAAACGTGCTCCGCCAAGGCGGAATCACGAATAAAGGATAAATATTCCCTCGCATCCCCGGGCTGTCTCCGGACACTCTTTCGGTGTTCTTCGATTCTAGTGTGAAATTCCCTGGAACACTACCCTATGTAAACACCCGAATAATCCTTACAGTTGAATCTGCAGAGGATGTTCGTAACACTAGAAAAAGGTGTCTTATCTTTGAGGTGCATCAGAACCGAACAGATAGTTTTCCCTTTCTTATAAGTTACGCGTATGGCCGCCGGTTCAAGATTCTACGTATCGCTTCAGATTTGCATTTTACATAAAGTATACAAACTGTATCTCGCCAATTTTTCTCCGATTTTTCGGACGGGTATTTTACCTTCAGCAATTGGCGTTTTACACAACGTTTTGGATAACCGTGGTGTACGAGCATTGGCTCGCTACACAATGCGCCTGTTTTCGGTCTCTTTCGTTGCTGCAAAGGTGTTCGATCTTATGAAAAATGGAACAAGCTATGGACCTGAAAACCTGTCTTGGATGAGCGGAAGTGTATGATAGTACAGCATATGTATCGATAGGTTTCCGATAGACAGATTTTATTTTCCTGTCTACTTTTTGTTCTAAACAGCCCAAAAATGGAAGAGTGCCTATGCAAGATTCCACTTCATTTGTGACCGTAATACGTGGGTCTATTTCATTTAGTAGTTGAAGAAGACCTCTAACTGATCCCGCTTAATGATAAAAAATGTGTGAAAGATACGTTATAGTTCATCCTTTTTTTGAATAGCCACTGTTCAGACTCAGATTCAGTGCGATTGAGCAGAATCGCTTTCAAGTTGTCGTAATACAAATCTATGTAAAATTGGATTTAGTCTCTGGGCTGCAATACTAAATGTGGTGTTCATATACCATAGTACTACATAAACTCTCGTCGAAACTTTTAATGTGATCCTTTTTACTCAAGCACTCGAAAAACAAATTACATAAACAAATATATTCCAACAATATGATTGTAAATATATGTGAAATTACTTTTAATCTCATCATGAATCGGCTGGATTGAAGTTTGATAGTTCGTTTATTCGATTTTGATAACTGTATCTTAAAATCATTTTAAAGATATTTGCGTATGTAACATAAATCTTGAAACTCGAATCATTTTGCAATTTCACATGATAAAAATAGAGACTAAAATTAAAATAATATAATTTTCAAAATGAAAACGTTTCGTGGCTAATAAAGGACGTTATATAACTCATATAATTGTGTATAAGATGTTGATAAAATCAGAATTTCCATCCTCTATACTTGCAGATGTATGGTGAGATATGGATCTTGTGGCTTGTATGCCACTGTTGGGTAAATTTGACACGACCAACTTGTTCAATCACATGTGGCAAACACATGAGGATGAATCTAATCCCCTATGTCATGAGCAAAGAAACTTGTAGTATTTCAATCAATTTTATGAAAGAATGAATCTGATTTTGGTAAAATGGGTAATGTGATAATTTCCTTTGATCGTTTTCCTAATCACAAATCACGAAAATTACATGCGAACGACGCTAGACATGCCAAGTCCGAAAGTGATTTTTTTTAAATCTCAGCAAACTATTCAAAGGTATCGATCAATCGAAAGTGAAAGCTGACAAAATCTAATCAGATTTCAACAGTGTAACAAATGTTACGATCAAATCACCTTCCTTTGAAAATATTCTATAAATTGTTTGAAGAAGGTTTCACGTTAATCTAGGCCAAATATCGTTTCCCGTCCTAACGATTTGACCTGCTGTGCGGACGCATATATTTGTGCTCTCATACTTTTGGATTTATTTCCTCACATTTTTGCCTGAACTGGACGGTTCATATATCATTGAACTCGTCTCAATTTGCTCTTTCGGAATATACCCATTTCAACTTCGAGCAAGGTGAATTCTTGAAAATTCCAATTTCAAGTTTTAACCCAACTTTACTGACGCGTGCAATATCCTTGGCGATTCAGAATATTGTTCCTGTTCGAATACTATTGAGAGGATCACATCATTTCGAATTGACTGATAGTTTTTTCAACACTATCAGATTGAAACTCGTTCAACCGCACCACTTTTATCCAACTCGTTCGTATTTTACCGCTTGGATCGCATCACTCCGATCCAACGCATTCACTCCACCAGTACCTACCGATCGATAAACAACTGCACCGCTAAGTGCACTGACTCATCACTCGTTGGATTGTAACATTGTCGCGAAGGATGACCTCGATGACCCAGATAAAGAAGGCAGCACGTGATGTGTGTCAAATTTGTAACAAAGGGGTAAGCGCCAAAGCCAACGTTGTTAAATGTTTTGGCTGTTTGAGTAAAATACATACTAAATGTGATAAAGCCCTAACGAAAGAAGTGATATGTTTTATTAACAACGTTGATTTACCCGGTGTTTGCTACGTATGTTGTGCATTTCGAAGTAAACAGCCTATCGATACGACTACAAATCCTCCCCACGAGGTAAAGCTGGAATCTCGAATAGAGATTTTGGAAAATTGCTATCGAAAACTTGAGGAAACATTTAAACCGCTTTTGGTAGATACACTTGCCAACGCAATTCGACCCGAAATAAATGTTGCTCAAGACAAAAAGGAAAAGGAAATTTCACCAATAACTGCTCCCTTAACTGAATGTGTTGATAGCTCATCCGAAAGTAATAAAGATGGACCTACTGAAACCTGTTTACCTAGGTCCTCATCTGGTAAAATTGTGAACACATTGTCCAGGACTCCCCGTCGTCTAGTTGCTAGATCCGAGCATCCCAATAAAGCAATGTTACCGCTCATTCTACTACGACAGATATCGCTCTCAGTGTAATCTGCACAAATATCCCGGAATCGACAGATTCACTTTTCTCAGCAAGAAAAGCACATGAGCTCAATGAATGGACTAAGCTCTGTACACACATGGGCTTGAAAGCTTTGGTACCTACATCGATGACGCGCTTAACCCGGCATAAAGACTCCCCTCACGTAGACCGGCCGCGCCTATTAAGGGTGACATTGGGAAATAAATCTGAAATGGAAGAAGTCATCCTCAATGCGTATCTACTCGGTGCTTGTCCCGGTTTGACCTGCCGAGTACAAGCCGACATACCTTGGTGGGAAAGGAAAGGTCAATCCACTCGTCGAGACCACTCTACTTCACATAGTTTAATATTCCTCGGTGTCCCCGAAAATGTTGATGTAGTATCAGCATCGGAATCAAAGCAACTTGATTTGAAGCAATGGTTATACATTGCCGATGCAATTGGATCTCGTGATTCCATTGTCGTAGATACTTTTAGAATACCTAGATCCTCCAACTACAAAGGCAAGGGGCCCAGTCCTCTGAAAATCACTTTTCTAACGACTGAAATGGCTATCGCTATGAACACCGACTGGAAATCTAACCGCTCAAAACTTCCACCAGACTTGAGACTAAGTGTGCCTAAGCGTGTTCCCTCACTGAAACCCAGAGAACCATCGCAATCACAGCCTGATTGCAATCTTGTTATTGACCGTTCAAATGTTACCCAAAAAAACGAAGAGGGTCCGGCTCATCGCGAGTCGGACCAATAGCTACAGTACACGATTCGACATTGTGTAAGACAAATACGATCAGGTGCATATATACAAATGCTCAGTGTTTAACTAACAAATTAGCTGAACTATGTGAGCTGTGTGATAGACTTTCACCCGATTTGGTTGCAGTTACAGAGACTTGGTTCCAGCCCTGCATGACTGATGCTGAGCTTTTGATTCAGAAAATGTCACTACTTCGTCGCGATCGTGATCGAAGATCCGGTGGTGGAGTTGCAGTCTACTATCACGAACGTTTAGCGCAGTGTAAGGTCATCGATCATCCTGACCTCAGCCTTCCTGATACGATGTGGTGTTCAGTAAAACTAGTCAATGGAGATGAATGTACGATCGGTATCATTTACCGCTCACCATCATCCGAAAGCTCATACAATGATAAGCTCATCGAATCATTGCAACACATCACAAGATGCCAGACTATGCAATTGCTAATCATTGGCGATTTTAATCTCCCGCGTCTGTTTTCGAGAGGTGAGCACTCCCTGCATTCGTTTGAACATAAATTCAAGGAGGTTATAGAATTTGCTTCACTACACAATCACGTTAACCAGCCAACTCGCTGGAGGGGTCTTGACCAACCTTCAACCCTTGACCTTGTCTTAACGCCTGAGGCAACCGCAGTAGAGGGTATACAATACCTGGCACCACTGGGGAAAAGTGATCATGTTGTGCTTTTGTTTGATTATGTATGTAGTGCGGAACGATTGTGTAAACAGACGAAAGTCATAAGGAAAATACAATTTGAATCCTTAAATATCAGTCTCCGGGATGCACACACTCATGAGTTTGATTCATTGGATCCTGCCTCATATTACAATTCGTTTCTAAATTATCTCAATTCGAAGATTTACGAAAACTCGATTTTTGTACCACACAAATGCAGCAACAATAACCAGTTTGTTATTCGGAGTAGAACGAAGAAATGGTTAGCTGTTAAGCGAGAGTCTTGGGTAACTCATAAGAAGTGTGGTACGGAAGAAACTTGGAAACGATTCTGTAAGATACGGAATCAAGTCACTACTCTTGTAAGAGAAGATCGCATGCAATTCCAATGGAACTTGCTTAAGAGAATGGAAAAGAATCCTAAGCTTCTCTACAAGATAGTAAATGAACGATCAAAGATCAAACCAGGTGTATTCTCTGTACGAACACCTCATGGATTAACCCACACTGCCCAAGATACCGCCGACGCTTTAGCAACGTTTTACTCATTTGTCTTCAATCCCAAGCGTTGTATACCATATCAACTTTCATCAAGTTCACCACATTTCGAATTATTAAGTGAAATAACTATCAACGAATACATGGTTGGGCGGGAACTTTGTCGACTAAACGAAAAAAAGTCCCCTGGCGCAGACAAAATTACCCCCGCCGTACTTCGCAGGTGTCGCGTTGCTTTGACTGCTCCTCTCACTCGCATATTCAATCTCAGCTTAAATGAAGGAAAAATACCACCGCAATGGAAAGCAGGGATGATAACTCCTATTTATAAAGGCGGTAGCCGTTCAGACACTGCAAACTATAGACCGGTAACGTTACTTCCTGTGATCTCCAAATTAATGGAACGCATTGTGACTGCGCGCATAAGAGAACATTTTGAAAACCAAAATATTTTGACCGCAGCACAACATGGTTTTCGAAGAGGTCGTTGCTGTTTATCTAACCTTCTTACCACGTTCGAGGATTGGACCAAGGCACTAGACGAAGGTGAGGTTGTACATGCTTGCTACATCGATATTTCCAAAGCTTTCGACAGAGTCAACCATGACATCTTAATTAAAAAGATAGAATCCTATGGAATAACGGGAATATTGCTGAATTGGATAAGGGACTATCTTACTGATAGACACGTCCAAGTTCGCGTTGGCAGCACCTTATCGAGAAAATAGACGTCACGAGTGGAGTTCCGCAAGGATCGGTGCTTGGACCTCTTCTATTCTTAGTGTATATGAACAATATAGTAGAGGATATTGGATGCAACATGATACTATTTGCCGATGATATTAAAATTATGAACGTGTCAGGTCTGTTAATGACTGTATGGCGTTACAACGGGATCTAAGCATCTTATTTCATTGGTCCCAGTTAAATGAGTTACCATTTAACCCTGCGAAATGTAAAATGCTGCAGCTTGGGAAATCTCTGCATCACACGTATCAGCTTGGCACGCAAGATCTCGTCTGGACCACAGCAGAAAAAGATCTGGGTATCTGGGTTTCGTTTAACCTTAAACCTGGACAGCATTGCCGGATGGTGTACAATAAAGCTTGCCGTATCTTGAGTCTTCTCAAAAGAATATTCCGGATTTTTACGCCCGAAACCCTACCCCGGGTAATTAACACGTATAGACGTCCTGTTATGGAATATTCCATCCAAGCCTGGGCACCATGGCTGAGGAAGGATATCGAACTACTCGACAGGATTTATCATCGTGCTACAAAGTTGGTCTCCCGGTACAGAAATTTGCCTTTCACAGAGCGGATGTTAAAACTAAACCTACAAGATTTTACCCAACGACGGATACGCAGTGACCTTTTGTTGACCTTCAAAATCCTGCATTCTGTAAACCATCCCCTCAAACACTTGCTAAAGCCCAATGACCTTACTAGAACACGAACACATTCAAAGGCTTTAAGCATTCCGCATTCTAGATTGGATATACGTCGTAATTTTTTCTCCGTAAGAATTTGTTTCACTTGGAACTATTTGCCTGAAAAAATCACACGATCAGAATCTGTTGAGGATTTCGCTTCCAAACTCGATGAGTTTATTACGAACCATGCGGTATGCGAATGTCCCTATTGATTTTTGAGATATTTTATATTTTTTATATATTTTTTATATGTTCGATATACTTTGTCATCCTATGGTTATTGTTAAGCTTAATGCTTTTTCTACCATACAATTTTCTGAGTTCTGATTTCTGAGTTCACGTATTAAAATACAGAATAACAAAGTGATTTTGATTAAGTGTTCATGGCATGTATTCAAGATAATTCAAGTTTATAATAGTCTAAAAAGAAAATACTTTACCGTTATCATAGATTTAAAATCTCGGGTATGCATAAAAAGTGTGGAAAGTCAGCCTACGTACAGGGGTGCGAATGCGGAATGGTTAAATTGTAGCCATGAGATATGCTACCACGTGTTTCTTGCCGATTAAAAAGTTTTTCAATCGGGCGATTGTTTGTATGCAGAATGTTTAACAATAGAATCAAATCACCCCTGACACGACGGTACGAAAAGTTAAATAGGTTCAGAGTTGCAATTCTCACCTCGAATGAACTGTGTGTTGTATCGCAATGCTTACAACCTTCACACTTAAAGACTTAAAATAGTTCAAAGTTTATGCTAATTGCTGAGCTAGACCGATATACTATTTGCGATTTACAAATGAATGATTTCAAATTACGTTGTTGTTGTTGTTAGACACCATCGATCGATGTCGACCGTGGATGTGCATCAGAAGCACATTATGAGCTCATGTTCTGTAACGTTCCAGATGACTATACAGTCCGATTCTGAAGGAAAAATCTCTCGTGTAGCGCTCAATGTGATCAACAGTGCTCGGCCAATCGGTGGCTGTTAAACAAATTGTCCAAAGTATCAACGTTCAGCGGCCGAGAACAGCATCTGCTCTTCCCTAGCTTGGAGATGACGCTTTACACAATGCCTACGCAATGAGCGGTTCAAAAAATGTTCTTCAAAAATCCTATGGTCAACGTCTAGAGCTTTCATATTTCTTTTGCAAACGTCTTTATACCGCATGTACGGTTTGCTCAGAGGTCGACATCATAATCTCAACTCTCCATGTTGTAGATCTTTTGGAATGCAACCATTCTCCATTCGGCACACATCACCCAGCCAGCGTAAGCGGTATTGTTGTAAAAGCGTGAGCATGTTTTGTATACAAGCTTCTAAAAACACTTATGCATTTTTAACTAGTCCATCCAGGATATGTACAAAATGTAACGGATGGGCCTCAAATGAAAATCAGTCAGCTTTCAATCATGTCGTGCGTGGATTGTACCCCAGGTACAAGTACACAGAGTGATTTAGAATGGAATGAAAGTGAGCATCTAATACTCAATTTGTGTAGGAACGAATTCACGTAATCCTGAATTTTAAAATCAATACAAATCCAAATATCCAAATCCTTGTCAATTAAGTGAAATTGGGGAGATGTTTTTGAAAGATGATATAATAGAACTAACCGGTATTTCCATCTTTTTCAGGAATGTGGCTTGTTGATTCAAAATCACATCTAAAAGCGACGCTTCGGTGAAAAACTTCTGTAAAAATGTAGGGTAAATTGGCAATATATTGGAAAATGTTTGTGACCGATCAGGGCACCATATTCATGAAGAACAAAAAGTTAATAATGAATCGGTCAGAGCAGTTTCTTGGTAACGTTTCGTTTTTGCCACAGAAGCCTTTTCAGACCAAATGAATCAGCACGAACATCGGTCTGGTTTAAATAATATGTACCTTAGCAATCCTAAGATGGCCAAGAACTGTATAAGACATGTTGGACGCTGAGCTTTTTAAGATAAACATGCGAGATTAAGATAAGTTGCTGCACCTTCTACATGATGTTTAATATCTTAATTGTTTTGGCTGTATGAAGTTTTGATCGGCATTCAATGACCGATTAGCCGGCTTGTGTAATCCGTGCGCACACTAGGGGAGGTCGCCCAAGTTAGAAATTCATTCGCTGCAGAACCAGATGCTACATTCTGGAAATATCAGCTCCATCCCACATTATTGTGTTAATTGGTTTAATTCTAAAAATGTTTAGCACTGCTCTTCAGAAACTGAAAATTTATACTCATCCAATCGGGAAGGAAACTCCAAGATTTACTTTATATGTGCTTATGCGACATCACATAAACAAGGTCCCATAATCCTTCAGATAAAAAGGCTGACTCTAAATGCAAATTTTAAGTGGTTACTTGAAGACGTACATAAGTATACACTTAAACAAAGACCACAAACAGGATTAGATTTTTCCACAACCAGCCATAACAATAACTGTAAATCTTGGTTTTGCCTTTTTAGTTAATGTTCGTGTATGACCTTTGTCGTCCACGGTCGATGCATGGAAAAATGTAAATTTAGCTCTGAATGGAACAAATTAGAAAACATTAGATGTAACCTCGATTCACACTATATATGACTAAATAACGCTGTACGCATAATTTCCATTCACACACACCAGACACTCCGTGATTTGTTTCGCCTGTTTTTAATCATCAGCTAATGCACAATACGATGAGGTTTCGCATTCATTCATATAGCCAATGAATGATTAACAAAGAACAACCGTGGAGCTATGCTTGTATTCGCTTGGCATACCATATTGACCACCTAAGTATAAAATGAAAAGTTCGTGTGATTGTATCAAACTTGTATCAAATTTTCGCTACAGTAACGGGACTTTGCTATCATTCATCCCACTTATAAAGACACTTTGTGTGTGTCAAGAGAAAGCGTTTCATATGGGTAATATCTTCCAGCCTATGCTCCTACCGCAATCTGTTTGAAATGCGCTTGGATGTGATCAACCGCAATTAGATCCAACAATGTTATACAACAGATTTCAAAATGGAATTTCTATGTTGAAGAATTAGGTGACCACCCTGGAAATCGATTCGAATTATTTTCATCAGGATTATTCGAATTTCACACGACAGTGAAATGTCAGCAATTTTAGGTTGCTGCAAATGCATACAGTTTGGTGGTCACTTTGTTTAGGCCTCTAATACACCTAGCACCACAATTCATTAAACTCGTAACTAGGGGACATGAGTCAAAAATAATCCTTAACATCGCACACAATAACCAACCTGAACTGCGTAACGACTTTTCAAAATAGTTCCTCGTTCTGAAACAGCCCTTTTGATTGTGTTCCAGTCGGAATCAACAGTGTCCAACCTTCGGTGCAAATCTGAAGATTTCGTGTCATAGTGACCTCGTCCAATCGCTCGTGCGCCTTTCAACGTTTCTCGGATTTCAGAATCGTGCTCTTCAATATCTTTCATCATTTGTTCTTGAGCCATGAGGGAACGCTCCGTTTCCTAGGTAACGATAATAATGTTGAAGATTATTGAATGTGGTTGAAGATTGAAACCGAACCAGCTCACTATCACTGTAAAAATGTTTATTTTTAAGAAATATATAGTGATTAATCATATGATGCAATCGAGGAATCTAATCTATGTGAAACAAGCTTCTTTAACGGCCTGGTTTAGAAAGAAAACCAAGCAAAACTCCGTTTGAGGAGCGGGTGATACCCAAAAAATGATGGATAGTGAACGATACGGGCGAATATTGCAGGCGTTGATTTGTTCACGCTAAAATTGTTTAATATTGTGTCTAATTCTCTCTTTCACTCTCTACATATATTTTTGATCTTTTCGTCAGCACTCGATTGATGTCAAATATGGACGTGTTGATCTCATATTCAGCAAATCTTTGTATAAAATTAAAATCAGCAGCATAAATTGACACAAATTTCATAGCGATGTTGGTCTCCATCGATAGATGTCAACCATGGATTATCTTTATACGCCAAAGATTTCAACTTCTCATGGGGTAGATCATTTGTAATATGAATGATTTGCATTCTAATGCCGTGACCGCTCTAGTGTAGGCAAATTACTAGAACATAACGGAACCGTTGCTGTGCAAATCAAATACATATGTTTGAGTGTATTCCTCACGATTTATCAGAAATTCCAATCATTTTTGCATAAATTGCTGATTCTAAGTTCGCTTATCAGTGATGATGCTTTTTCCAAATGACATTACAATGGGCAGCGAATTTTATTCAACTGAAATTATTTGATGAAACGTACTTGTGGGCTTTTTGGATATTGAGCGCAGACAAACTGAAATTTCAACTGTTCTAAATAAGCCTCAATTTTCTCCAATTGCTCCAGATGCGAGAACGACGTGTCACTGGAAATAAGTTGATCCAGTTTGTGTTGAACGGCTCGTTTCAAATCCATCCACCGGTGTACAAATTGCACATGGCGTTCCGAAAGCAGATCGACCGATTCTTTGTCAATCGAGGCAGGCATAATGTCTATTGTCCCATGTTTCTTTTCGGTGAGGTGACCGACTTTTGATCCAATGTCATCTACCCGAGCTTCTATTGCTCTCATATCATTTTGCAAATTTTTTAGCTGGCTTCGCAATGTCAACGGTTCTTCAAGGCCGTTGTCGATCAGATCAATGATGTTTGCAAAATGAACTTCTTTATCGATAATCCATTGTGTGGTCTGCTTGCATTCTTCCAACAGGTCGGCATTGATTGTTTTGGCCATGATTTTGTCCCTCGTGACATCCATCAAATCGGCAAGTCGATTCCAGCATTCGTTTAAATGGTTTTGTGTTCCCACTAAACGACGGATTACATCCTCGTCCAAAATACCAGTTAGCTGTCCGCTTGTATAAAGTTTCAAAAATCTGGCGGATTGTCGATTGATTGTAGACACCTGAGACAGAGGAAATCAAAATAGTTATTATAAATTTTCAAATGAATCAGTGGTAGAATAGCTCGCTAAGGTGTTATCGAGGTATCCGCATAATGATCTTTATCACTCTTAAGAGAGAGTACCCTCTAGTGTTATGCACACGCAATCGCTGATTGTGTGGGGTGAATGTTCACGCAATTCTTCATCTAACATAAGTAAAAATGTGATTTTGCTGCTCGCCGAAATGAAAGTTATAAGTCTTCAAACTTGGCTCGAATAAATACGGTAAGTGAAATGCATCATTGTGTGAATGACGTCAGTGAGCTTGCTATTTTCATAAGAATAGATTAAAAAGCCGTATGCCGTTCGTCATATGATGTTACAGGAAACGAAATTTTGATTTTCAAATTGAGGAAAATTCAATTAGCTCGGTAATAGGATGTTTAATTATTGATGTTTACTATAACGTTTCGCCATCGAACTTTATTACATCGTCAGCAGAAACCGATCGTAGTCGTGAGCGCAGAATTTGTAGATGCAGCGCTATTTGTTAACAAAAAAATGTAAACCTGAGTTTACGTTTTGTTGTTTATTGTTTGTTCCGGTTTATGCGCTGGCCAACAATCTTGATCTTAGTGTTACGAACGAAAGGTTTATGAATGCATTCAAACATGACGTTGGAAATTATCTAGGTTTCCGTCAGTATAACATCAAGTAAATGCATTCTCAGGTAACTTTGATTACGTAATACGAAAATAGTGTACTCCGTTGCTGTAAAATAATACTTTTTTGAGACAATCGACCGCCGAACATTTTTCATTCACCTTAGCGTTGTGTACCATTAGATGCCCACGAAGTCCGGTTAGCAAGGCAACCTGAATAGGAACTTTCAAGCAACAGTTGAAATTGATTATCGTTGGGAACATTCTGATCAGCCCTGATTACACAATGAATTTTGGTGTAGCGATCAAACCTTGTAAAAGTATATTCAGGATATTTTGCAAGTTTCAAAATTCCAAATTGTTTACTATTTACCTAACGATTCATATTTTAGAAATCGTGCCCCACAGTCTCCGCGCGACGTGCGCAATCTGCACGAAACCAGCCCTGGTCTTGTGTGATTGCGAAGCAGATAGAAAACCATATACTTATTCCAAGCCTTTACTTGCTTTACTTGCTTGCTTTTAAATGCAAACGTAAGTCAAGTGAACGTTGCGAATTTGCTAGATTCAAGCGTCATGATTTCGAACTGAATGTTTATCAAATATACATGTTGGCATTCCGGGACTACTACAATTTTAATTAATGCTATTATCTGCCTCCCAAAATTTCGCTTTTCGAAGCAACCCTCATCAGACCATGGCATTCAGCATATCTCCTCGCTGCTTTGTTTTATGAACCATTCGTGCCAGTACTTGATACTACAATTTATACAAGTTATACAAACGTTAATTTTCATGAATTCAGACCTTAAGACACAGAAAGTATTTAGTAATCAAGTCAATTCTTCTGAACCGCTGATTGTACAATAAAAACATAAACTACTTTCATCATCACTTTGATCATCCATAAGCATAACCACGAATCACTATGTGATTCTGTG
>JACCGJ010019295.1:0-23800 GCA_013407085.1 Atriophallophorus winterbourni | reverse complement strand
CCACGTTTTTCTGTTCGTGGAAAGTGTGAAATCAGGTAGATAGTGTATAACGGACAGTTTAGGACTAATGTTTCTGTTATAAACACCATTGCGTTCACTTGGACGCCATGCATCAAATTTATAATTTTTAACAATTCCATTTTTTAAAAACGCAGTGCTTACCAACGGCGATTTTGATTATCGTATTGCAGGGAGTGATAGGATTAGGAAAGATTACGTCAATACAATAGAGGTTAATTCGCATATTCTGTCCTTACATCCATTACGTTGTTTTACAATTTTCGAGAGCTCTCGATCCAGTTGTCAAATTGCTCTACGTTGCCAATCGATTTCGTGCCAACTGTTTCCATTTAAGCCCTTAATAAGCTGGCCTCATTTGACAGACTTTGACGAAATTGGCTGACGTTGCTCGAAACATTTTACTGTTATCCATTTCGAAACCGGAATAAAAATTCTTCATGATTTTCGTCGTCGGTCGTTTTGGCGTTTATTGCTATTGTATTGTATCAGATGGTGGTATTCTGCATAATAGCCGACAATTTGTGATTGGTACTCCTTGTTAATGCACTACACATCTCCACAATATAATTCCAAGTTGAAGCATGTCTGTAAACACATGCTTTGCTATATCGAGCTTGTTTAAAGCAAATCGATAAAGTTTGTTGAAAACTGAACAGGGTAATTTTGTACTATTGATCTAATAAAAAGATTAGTAAATATATTAGGTGATGACTTATTAAAGTAGTAATCCTAGCTCCAACGTAGAGTTCTACTGTTCTTATATGCCACCCGTATCAACGTCCCATTAATTTTCTAAGCTTATGCTCCGCTACATGGAGCTTGTTTGAAGTAGAACGATAGGGTTTATTAAACACAGAATGACCACGAAGCAAGATGTGGCCTTCGACGTCATTCTCACCCGTTTTTGATTGCAAACACAGTTCGAAAACAGAGAATTTCGTTTACAATTTACCAAATGCTGAAGGGATGTCTTGGATGAGTACTCGAATAAAAAGGATGAGGAAATCAAAGAAATGATCAAAGAAGACAATATTTGTCAAATTGTCAGTGAGTCTACAGACAGCGATATTGATTGGGAATCAAAATGGGATAGAAAATCTGCACTCGGAATTGATAATTTGACATCTGCAAGTGTAAACAAGCCATTCAAAATTACGTTCGAAATATATTTAGACAGAAAGTAATCTCTGATTAAAGGTAGGAATTCTCGTGCAGTTTGCGACTGTATAAGGCTTCTAAGACGAATGATTTTTGCATGTTAAGTTGGATGGTGGAATGACGATAATTGCTGCATCAGTATTAATGAGGATACACATTTTTGTGGATATGTTGGTAACTTTTGAATCGTGAGGGCTGCCTGACTTCGTCGGTTGTTAGCTAGAACGACTAGGATTCGAATGAGCATTTGGTGTGCAATGCAGAGCCTTCGCACCGAATTCACGATGATCGTAATAAAATACCCTGATCCTTTAGAACGAATTGAGGATCGTTTCGCAGGTTGAAAAGGACGAAAATTGCTATGATATCATTAGATGGTTTGTACATGCAGGGATAAGTTATTGAACTTCAACTTTAAATTTGCCCAATTGTGCGGCATATGCGTGGCAGAATCTTCGAGTGTTGCGTGATATAGTGTAGCGTTGTGTAAAATTTCATGGAATTCAGTTGTAATGTCAGATAAGCTACGTAGACTCGTTTCCGTTCCAATTATGGCAAAAACTTTGCGAACAGCTGCGGTCAGACTTTTCTGACATAATCGCTCATGATTTTGTCATCGGCCGAAATCTTCGAAGTCTGGCGGGATTCGAACTATCATCAAAGGCGGTTGTCGATCAGACATCAGAAATTATCATCCCGTTACACTATTGTCTGTGTTTGATAAGGTCATGCAGCGTATCATCTCTGAAAGCATCGTCTAACACTTTAAAAAGCATATTTTTGCCACCGCAGCATGGATTTCACCGTTACGTGTCTAACGAATTTTCTCACAGCGACACACGACTGTTTAAAAGAGTTCAATAGATTTAATAGCATTCACGTTTCAACTTGAACGTATCAAAAGCGCTCGAGTGAGTCAATCACAGTTGGCTTCTACAAAAACTGATGCATTTGAAAATCTGTCATCCATTCCTATCGTGGTTATGTAACAATCAATCAGATCGCGACACAAAAGTTAGATTAAATGGAATGTTGTCAAAGAAGATTTGAAGCACCAGCGGAGTACCACGAGAATCTGTGCTATGACCGCTTCTATTTCTCAGGTACAAAAACGAGCTAACCCCACTCATAACATCCAGAATGCTTCTGTTCGCATGATGACAGAAAAATTTGGACGCTGATTAAGTTTAATGCAGCTTGTAAGTGTTGAGTGGCACTGCTCCTAGCCAATAAAACCGACCAAAACGTTGATTCACTGGAAATTTGAAACAATTCTAAACCAGTAAAACAGACCGACTCATAAATTGGTTCGGACTTTGATCAATGCTTAAAATCAATATTGATACACTATCGTTAGAACATTCCAGAACCATCGATCTGTGTTATGAAAGTAGTACTCACTCTCTTGTAATCGATCTCCTCAATTCGGTGCAAACAAATCGTTATTTTAAAATCATACGCGTTTTCTACTTGCTGGTCAGTGATTTTGGGAACCGAACTGGTTGAGAATCTTTTTCCAAAGAATCCGAAATCTCAACATTAATAAACTGCAATCAGGGACTATGGTTGAGTTATGGAACAGCTCTGACTTCCTACCACCTGATAACCTTGGGATGTCGTATGGCGGAAACAAAGACAGTTCCAATTGACCCATTTGCCCAATACTGCGTGAACGCGGTCAAGAAAATTTGACACCGTGGCTTGCATGATTCATCCTCATCCTCGTGGACAGCATTTCACCATGACATACCAAAAATTCTAAAAAGCTGGGGAAGTGTGGGGCCTAAAAATGTGGCTGAACCTGTAGGAGATTGGGCAAGGCCTACTGAGATGAGGCGCCTACAACTCGAAGCAAACATGCATTCAAGCAAATATTTTGAACGAGTGGTCTAAATATGAATAAATTAAAACTGTTTTTAAAATTCAAATTAACGTACGACTTTTACTTTGATAATTGTTTATTCTAGCGTCGAGATTTATGCTGTGCATAATCACTGCCTCGTCCATCACGTCTGTGGTCATTCTAATTGCACCTGCATACAGGCATTCCCTTTAGGGCTGATTGCTACGAACCACCACATCTAAATCCAAAAAGTGCCTACTGTGACTGGTGTGCAACACAGGTCCATCTAATGCTGAGTCCTTAATTAACGACTGATTGGTTTTCTCATTCTTTGGAAATTAATTTATGTGATCATTGTGTTGTTTAATGGTAGTATGAAGTTTACTTGGTCGAGCGCCTTATTTACAAACTTGAAAAGTCTTCAGACTTTATCCAATGATACAATTAGTTGAGAAATTAAGTGATAAATGATGATGCAATAGGTGTTCCAAATCCCAACGGAGAGTTGTGCTCTCTTTATATGCCACCCGTATTAACGCTGCATTGAGGTGCAAATAACCGCTTCAGAAAACCCATTTCACCGAAGCTCATAATTTTTTTTTCTGTTGGATATTTAGTCCTTTTTAATTGGATACTACCCTTGGTTTGACGGCGCATTTGGGTCAGATTAACACTATTCCGAAAATGCTATAATCCAATGTTGTGAAATTTGATTTTTTGACAACAACCAATCAATCAGTCTCAAGCAGCTTCCAATACCATTACCGTCTATATACATTAAATTAATCTCAACAGTAGCTTTATAGTTTGTGGCGTCGTTTACCTGTTTAACTTTATCCATGATCTTCCCGAACCTAAACTTGGTTAATCTATTTTACTGGCATTAAAAGCACAAAAACTAGCAAAGAAAGGGTGGAAAATTAGAAAAACTTTGATCTGTCGATTCCCGGCATTTCTTGAATCGTTTGATTCTAAACCAACCTTTAATAGATGTTTGAGCACCGTTGGAGATCATAGCTCAAGACTTAGAATACTTTGCTTCAAAATTTAAACTCTGCAACGGTTGTGCAAGTTATTTGAACATATTTGAGACCGATAGGGAATTTATAGTTCGAAAAAGGTTTGTAATGAATCGGTTAGAGCAAATTTTTGGTAAAGTTTTGCTTCTAAAACAGAAGCTTCGTCAGACCGAAGGTGTCAATAGGAAGCTGAATCAGGTTTGAATTGCATTCGCCTGACCAATTATAAACAGGCTAAGAACTCCACAAAACATGGTGGGCGCTAAGTTTGTCAAAATGGACAGACGGCTTAAGATCAATTGATGCACACATTGCATGCTGTATAATCCTTTATTTTTTTATGATTGTGTGAACCAATATCCACAGACCGATTAGCCTGCTTGCCAAATCCAAGCGCACATTAGAGGTCACGCTCTCTAGCGATTATCCGTTGCAGTACCGGACTCCAGATTGTGGTGTTCTGTGTTCTGTGTTAGAAGTGAAACGTTACCAAAATTCGTCTTCTTTTTTCCACCCTTGTTCCCGTCTGGGACATAGGCCACCAACCAGCTCACTCCAAGCATCATGATTCTACGTGAGTCTTTTAAGCTGTCCCCAAGTCTCGACCATCTGCTTGGCGTCTGCATCCAAGTTCCTGTGCCAGGTATTTCTATGTCACCCTCTTTTCCTCTTCCCTCGGGTGTGTCATTACAATGACGATGTCCCTCGATGGTCTTGTATGATGGTTGAAAGTCTGTTGTAAAAATCCTCTTTCTCCTCAGCTCCACTGTCGTTCGTCGGGGCGTAGCACTTGATTATGTACATGTTGATCCTTTTCTTTTTTGTACAGTCGAAAGCTGTCATGATCCGTGATCCGTGCGCCTCCCGCTCAATGAGCGATCTCTCAGCTGACTTCAAAAGCATCAGGGCCACTTCTCGTGTGTGTGTGCGGCATTTTCCTGCTCGTGCCACGAGTAAAACAGTAATTCACCCGAAGTCAGTCACATCTGCCCGGAACCAATCCATCTTGACTTTCCGATTCCTAATATGGTGAGGTTATACTTCCTCATCTCTGAGTCCATTTGCATTGTTCATTCAGTCTCATACATGGTATGGACGTTCCATGTGCGATTGTAGTGTTGATCCTAGTGGAGACGATGGTCATCGGCCTGACGGCTTCCAGATGATTCTGGCTTTCACCCTCCGACGCCATACACCTTCGAGCTGGGGATCCATCTTCTCTCGGGCCCATGTTGTCTGTTAGTATTCTTCTTAGCGTTTCTGTGGCTAGGTTTTTCAAAAGGTGGTGTAGCTAGCCCCACGCTCAACCCTCCCTCCTTGTGCAGCCGGGCTTGGGACCGTCCTTGGTGGAGTCAAAATTCATCTACCACTCACTTATTTATTTCAAGCTGGTAAATTTCTAAATGATAATTGATGGCAAACACAGCAATACCCAAACCGGGAATTGTTAATGTATTGGAGACGATTTTTCATGTTTGGGCGGAGCCCGCGAAGATCACATCTGCTAGATATTTGCCTAAATTCATGGCGATATAAACATTAAACTGAACTCTGAATAATCAAAATTGATAACATGCATGTGCTATAATCAACCAGAAACTAACCCTCAGTTTGAAGACAATTGCAGGTACAATTAGAAGCTTGTTTAAAATTAGGTATTGTAATTAAGCGTTCTGATAAATCGACTGTGCTTGCCGGATCAGGGCATGGAAATTAAATCACATTTAGATGTGGTAAATTCATATCTATTGGAAACCGTTAGTTCAAAACCATCTTTGAATATCGGAAATAATGATGCAATGGTTGAAATTGGGTAACCGTGCATTATGCAAATCGTGTGTCGCAAAAAATAATTCAAATCTGTTTATTGCGATGCAAAATGAATGTCGTGTTACCATCCAATAAATTTGTTTTGAAATTATTCGTAAAATTCACCTACCGTATTATCAAACTGGGTTTATATCTCTAAATCTGTTTAATTTAGCAGAACATTGAAAATCAAGGAAAAAAATCCTCAACAAGAAACGTTTCAATATTTTTGTGGTTTTAACTTTTAGAAGAATGAAAAGCAAGCTTATTTGAGAGCAGAATTCCTATAACTCAGAAGTGTCAAAATATGGATTATTGAGTTTAAAACGAAAAAGTAATAAAGAATAAAGAAAGAAAACAGGATAAGAGAACATTGCTAAAGTTGAATTCCAGCGCGAAATATGATATGTTGTAGGGTAAATAAAAGTGTCTAAAGTGTTCGTTAAAAGAAATGGATGAATAGGATTATAGTCCTCATGCGTTAATGTTTTCTCGTCGGTCACGCAGTACTGGAGGTTTTACTGTTAAACGTTTTATTATATTTCCAAATACAGCTGGGTGAATGGCTAGCGTAGTGATTACACGTGAACTTTCGAACGAAGGGTTTACATACCACAATGAATATTCCAGAAAATGTACTATCCCCAATTTCCTACCATGCACATATTGGAAACCGGTACAGACATTCGTAGTAAAAATAACTGCAAAATGAGTGAACCCCAATCCCACTTGCCGCTTCAAGTTAAAAGATTTAGTGCCAATCACCGGATATCTGAGCCTAGATGTCTGACAAAAAAATCAAGCGCACAATACAGCACATGTCATATAGAACAAAAGATACAATTCTATTTCAAGAGGACTATTTTAATTTTTGATATAAACCCTGCTGCAAATGAAACCTGATAGAGTTTAATCAATAATTGGTAATCACCCTCCCTATAACGTTTATATCTATCCACCGAAAATCAAATATTTACCAATTAGTTCGATTTGCCAGTCGTACAAAACATTTCAGATGGCACTTATATTTCCCTACTGCATTAAACTAGCATTTTATGAAGTTTATGAATAAAATATCGTTTGTGTACATTTGGCAACAAATACAAACCCTTACCTTTGGCATTAAAGGCAATGATGCAACAACAAACATATGTAAACACCTGCCTTTCGTGTGACCGCAAACTAATAATTTGTTTATTTAGACTACTAGCTTCGATTAGTAGCACAATGTTTGGTTTATGCTTATTGTAGATGTCGTGCGGGATTATAGATGAGAGACTATATTGAACTAAAGGAAGTTCGAACTCTTTTAGTAGTTCTAGCAAGCCTAAACCTTGAACGTAAACTGTAATCTCAAATTTTCTTTATTTATCGAGAGTCGCAAAACACGCTATTTAGACACAGAGTAATATTCTTTAATCCAATGTTATCATTTATATTAACGATTTGTAAAATGATAAGTATTTCCCAGCGAATACTTCAAAACAACTCAGAACGATTGTATATTATTTTATTTCTTTGAGTTTGCCCTTCCATCTTTATTTCTAAGTCAAGACTGGATTTATGCTCTCATTCTTAGTGCACACGAAACACTATTTGACATTTTAACAAATTTATTTCAGCGGAAAGATACTCCAACTTTGGAATAAGCGTTGCATAACCAACATGATAATTCCTAATGAAGTACCGAAGGCAGTTACCAGTTTCGATCAATTTTAATTAAAATACATTTTGGGTTTATTCTACAAAGTTTAAACTTTCGATCAAATTCAGAAATTCCAGTCTAAAATCGATTGCTTATCAAATAATTCGTAAGTTTCACAACGGCATAATGTAACCCGATTTCAGACGTAATTTTATTCAGTTGTCACTTTGCTACTCAAGATAGTTTAGGAGCGTTGTTATGAACCATATTTTGTCCTCGGATCGTGTTTTATTAAATCAATATTTGTAGATCTATTACGCATATCCATGGGATTCTAAAAGAATGCTCCGAGTTCATTGCTTCACGTTTATGAAAAACAGGTTATATCAAGCATGACACAAGTGTTGTGAATCACTCCAATTATTTATTTTATAGTTGAAAAGTGTATTGTTAAAGCCGTCGGTAACACGGACAAAATCAAGGCGAGATGAATATTCCTTTTAGACGTGTTTTATGATGTTGATTTCAGGTTTTATCCGGTCTGTCTTGACATTGATATTTACTTGCAACGGCGGAACAAAAACTTAGTCTCTAAAATGCCCCCACAGAACACTGATGTTGGGGAACCTGGCAGGCGAAGCGCAAGGAGCAAGGTATTCAACACTTCTCCTATCAATTTACCGCTGAGGCATGTTTTCTCTTAGAAAAGTTTGTAGATTGTGTTATGAAACTGGTTGTTCCACACGATGTGGCACCCCCACTTTGGCATTTCGTACTTCGAACTTATCTGAATAAAATCGTGTCTCCTTGAAGAAGTAAGCTAGGTCTGCAAGGTCAACCGGCCACATTGTGTATAACTTTTCCCGTGGTTGTATGTTAAAAAAATAAGTTTTTTCATTCATTGCTATTAAAGAGCAATGACATCAAAAATCGAATAATTGATGCAATCAACACAAGTGGAATGGAACATCCTGAAACGCGGCTACATGAAATCTTCATTTCGGCTCAATATTGTCCGTGTCGCGGGTGATGTTTACGGGAAACACTTGAAAAGCATGAAATAAATACTTGAAGTTATATGCTACGCTTGGGTCAGCATGTTATCATTTTTATTTGTGCAATATATGTGTATATATATTTCACAAATGCTCCATAACATGAACAGCGAACAGTTTTCTTTGTAAAATAGAACTTACTTTTGAAAACCATAGGTTATTCGTATTCTTAAAGATTTATGAAATCAATTTCGATATTACTAAATTTCTGTTGTTTGTACGTGGCTTGTGAAGATGTCCATTCATAGGCGTCAGTTTATTCAGTAGGCGTTTTGCCCAAAAGTTATATGGATGGAAAAAATTTTGGAGTACCCACATCCCCTGCAGTCCCAAAACTGATCATTTTTATTAATTTGGTCGGTAGAATTTGATCCCAATGTGTGGATCAGTCATCCAAATGTGTCAATCTGATTAACAGTAGTATTCAAGTATAACTTTGTTTATTTGGAGAAGATTCAGAGTACCGCAATGTGCGTCAAGCGTCCTTTCTGGTATCGTTGATCAACCTACTATTGTACTTATTTTACACGTGATTCCGTTTGAAAGTCACAATTGAGTGTATCTGTATCACATTTGGGATAGTGGCACTGTTTGAAGCACGGTCCTATTGCTAGAAACCTTACGTTTCAATACTCTTGGATCACGATATAGGCGGTATAAATCTCACAGCAGCGAGTGAAAGCTAATTTAGCTTGAATTAACCTATGCGAACCCGTCGACAGTTACAACGCTTCATTTACATCATTACAAAAGTAATGGTGTCATTTGGATGTAAATATTCATAGTTCACTTAATTTCGAAGATAGCTGCAAGTACGTTCTTGTGCTTTTCAGCCAGTGATCAATTTTCATGGCATTTTAATCCTAAACTAACGTGTTCAATCAATCTAATTATCACCATCAGAATTACACGTATTTTTGTCGATTGATTCAGTGTTAATCCTCGTCAACAATTTACTTTACCAGTTTCCTATCATCACCTTCTTCATCATAATGTCATATCATAAAACACACTGCATCATAGTAATGTTTGTTTAACCACAGTTTGAGCAAAACTTGAGCATCGATATGACAAAATACCCCTCTCGAATTCAAGAGATCTTGAGAGAGAGAGAGCGAAACTATATATGTATTATTATTTAAATTGAAAAACTATTCGATGAAAAGTTCATAAAACTCAATAAGTTAGATTTCATATTCATTTATGCGCATACTTTATTGCCAGTGCAGTAGACATACGCAACTGTGAGCATTACAAAACGTTTCTTGAGATGAAAATTAAAATCCCCTTGTATCGACAATATAACCCGTGGAATTTTTCACGGCTTTATTTATTACAACAAACAGTAAGTAGACAGTAATTGCCCAACTCGTTTTAATTCATCAAACCTGAGTGGTGCTTCAAACGAGAAATTGCGTTGTATTAAGCTACTGAGATCCCGTGCAGTTTTGTTCAGTGTAACTCCAAAAAGTCAGAAATGAATTATAATTGCAGAGGCATGCGAGGCGAAATTCACTGGTAGTTATAAGCATTTAACGTTTGACTCATGATGACATGATTCTGTGTGTAAACACCTTGTTTTTCTTCTGTTTTCTTTGTCAATACGCAAAGGCTCATGTTAGTGATGCTCATCTGCTATTTAACCCTTTGTCTACTGACGGTAACTCTAGTTACCACCTCAAACAAGCAGTCGCTTGCTCAGTAGCTCCCGTCGGTACCTTCAGTCACCATCGGAGTGCACTTGTCAGGCAGCGTCTGGCATCTGATACATAAAAATTAATAATGTGTTTTATTTATGCCATAATTAAGCAGAATAACACCAAAATATCATAAAATACGTAAACCAATTCCCGTAGACAAAGGGTTAATAGCAGGTTGTGTCACACTGCTTGCAGTGAAACTACAAAAACAAGCTGCTTTTTGCGCATTTGCTTTTGCATATGTTAATTGTCCGCTTTTTTTTCACGCGCTCGCTTATCTGCTTTTCCTGTTTCGTGTTGCTTGACGCTTTGTCTGATTCCAGACTTGTGTTTCATGATGATGATGATGTACCACACTGGACTGAAGGATTAGGCTTGGGCGTTCTTTTTCCGACTGGTGTTATGGAGGATAATGGTTAGACGTATTCAAGGTAATACTTGAATGCCACTGTTGCATAGGCTTCGTACAACGTGAGGAACACATCACTTTGGTCATCCATAAGCGCCTTGAGTGCTTGACCACGAATCACTATGTGATTCTGTGTTTGAACATCGTGGTTTTGGTTCGTTGGACAAACCCTATGCAACAATGTCGTTAAAGTATTACCTAGTTTACAATTTATCCACTGTTTCAAGGCTCACTGAACCTAATGTTACGGTCTACAGCTTATGACGGCAAACAGCCAAAAAACCGGTAGTGGAGTGTAATTTCGGGGGATGTGAGCAACACATCATTTTGGTTAGACGTATTGTTATTACATGTGAAATCACGTGGTTGGTTGAAAGACAAGCATCTTGAAAGACGAAATCCTCTACCAACACTAACGCGGTCCAGTGTTTTCTATACTATTTAAAAAAACAGAAGTTCGAAAGCTAAACTTTGTGAAGCCAACCCACAAAGATGAGTAACTCAATAATAGCCATTCTATCAAAATCCTTTGTATGAATTTTCGTATAAAAATACGCTTTCGTGTGCACACGTTTCGTGATTTCATTGGTTTTCAGAGATCAAAACAAATTCTCAATTTGCCTTAATTTGTAACAATACGGTAGGCATTTATTTACCTTTAGAATTTTTTAACCCGAAGCAGAACAAATGCTGCATGGTGCCTATTTTCCCTTCAGATTTACAATGTAGGGTTTTTTGAAACACTATACATTTTTTCGTATCCATTTTATTTACCGTGATCTTATTTTAAAACGCTGACAACTTTTTACTTCGTTCCTTTTACATTTTCCACGAGATTCCGAAAATTGTTTTCAAACAACGTTCTACATTGTCTCAATACTTTACTTGCGAGTGTATTGTTTGGCGCATTGTTAATAAATTCAGGTTTAAATTAAAACAAACAGCCCAGCCACTCAATGCGGGACTTGTGTACTTCTAGGTGGACTGCACATTAGTAATTCCATACAATTCAATTTGAATACCTTCCGGTATACTTATCACCACTTGATTCCCCAGCGTTCTCTAATTGCTGGTCAAGCGCTTTCAATATCTACTACCGGTACCATTACCACCGCTATCGGCCTGGGATATACGTTAACCTCTTCAGTCAACGCCCTAATTTTGACGAACCGGAAGTTAAAAATCGTTTACGCACGTGCAGATCCTGTGCTACTAGTACGGGACACGACATCAGAGTGATATCGTGGACCGTACGCCAAACAAAATGCTCACAAATAACAAACTATCTGCGGGGAACGTGCGCTCAACACTCCATAAAGCAAACTCCCTTGTTTGTTTGTGTGTGCGTGTGGAGACGTTAGTTTGTATAACTGTATTAGTTAGGCAGGCGGGAAGGGTGTATGAGGGTGTACACAGCTTGCCAATGACACTTGTAGTCCAAGCACTTCCGTTGGGAGCTGTTCTCGGATTTGACAGAAATCAAGTTTTTGAGTAGTGTGTATTCTGGCTTGCATTAAATAAGCTTTTATTAATTTCAAGTCATCTTACTAGCTAGAATCACCGAGGTGTGGTTAAAATCAAATAAGCGCGCATACACATAAAATTAGCAAAACGAAAATACTGGACGTTACGGTCCCAGTGTATTTCTGACTAATTCTAGTTTATGTACTGGTCGTTTGATGTAATATGTGTGAGGCTTGGGAAATGTGATTTTTCGTTCAAGTATTGCATTTAAGGCTTGAACATGTGAGCGAGTAAGGTTAATTGAGCCCAGATTGCGCAACTGCGTTTCCAAGATTCAAATGTGTATGGAGTTAGATTTTTTGGCACAAGCTTTATTGTGATTGAGTTCGTCCACAAGTTCCATGACGGTTAGGGCGCGTTTCGAATATCTCATCGCCTCGAAAATTGGACTGTAATTTAAAAAAATGCAGTATTTCTTTTCATTGGGCAAGTACTCTTTTGAAATCTTCCCAACCAATCACAAAATGTTTACAGAAGATTAACGTGCCTTTTGACCTAACAGCCGAGAACAAACTACGTAATGAAAATTCGGACAGCCTTACGCTATGAATTGCTCGATTAAATTTCAAAATCTTTCGCGTATGCTAATCATGCCTTTTGACACCATCATTGAAAGGGTTGTGAAATCGAACAAAATAGTGACATCTCGGTGTTTCTAACACCCATATAATGGAATGACAAAAAGCTTTTGACTGCTCAACACTGGAAGCGCCAGCCAAAATTTTGCAACCCCAATGCATTCACGATTGGTGAATACCGTTCAACGATCCTTGATTCTGACCCTATTGCCGATAGTCATCTAACTGTTGCTCTTGTCTATTCTATTGAATATTCACTAATGCATCTCATTGTCAAACTAGTGTCATGGAAACTAAATTGTGAAAAGGCTCTTTTCGTGTGATCATGAAAGTTGGCTATTTCGCTATCGCAACGTGCCTTGGATTTTAGCGCCATTGGCAAATAAATCTTTGTTTCAGTGCCTGTTGTCCCACATGCTGGTGGAACAGCGCCATCTGTTAAGGTTACCAGTTCGGTAAGCCATAATACTGCAAAATACTAAATCCAACAGAATTACCAATCGGGTAACTGAACTGTAAAAAATTAGTGCATTTAAACGCTAAGTGAATTCTCATGTAGATGAACTAGTGTTAAACCAACGTTATTGTAATATTTACGCGTTTAATCCGGTTCAATCGCATAGTGAAACAAAGAGCATGTGCAAGTAGAAGAAAAACTAGTTTAAACATTACCGTATTTCATCCCATTGCCTTCGCACACACAAATTCCACAGCAGGTTACGTGTTTCTAATACTCGTCAACTATGAGCAATTTGCTTATGTTCCACGTGATGTAAGACAATGGAAAAACACTAGACTCATTACAAATCTACGAATAATTCATTTTCTATTATATGAATATGTTGAACATCAACCTCGCGTGTTCAAGGATGAATGTTAATTAAATATACGTTTGTGCTTTCATCATTTCTGATTACTTTGAATTCAAATAATGTGAACATCAATGTAAAACACCTCAGCATCATTGGACTATGAGAATGCTGTTGGGTAAGTATGGGGTATGTAAACAGCGACAAAAAATTTCACGCAAGTTCATTTTAAAAACATGAAAACCTAGGTTCCTTCAGTGAGTAAGTAAGCCTTACATTTGGAGGTTCAAACGTCTTTCGTTTATCCTAATCGGTGCATGCCGTTTCCCACGAGTTCATTATGTGTTGTTGTCTTCAAAGTCTGTCATACACAAACATCCCAATAAGACCCATGAACCCCTCGGTCCATGGACAATTCAGCTGATGTTGAAAATCTAACAATCGCATTTATTTGTGAGTTGATGTGCGCCCTTTGAAGTTGTTTGTCACGTGTCAGGTCCGAAACCAACATGCATGTTACCACGTCAACCAGGTCGTAATCACCTGGCCTGAAGCAATGGGCGGTTCGGGAAAATGGCCTTGTCACTGTCTCAAATGTTTCGATCATTAGTCGGCATGACATACTCGGTGTTACCGCATCCCACACCTAACAAGTCGCCGTGGAATGGTGTGTTGTGTTTGATGACAGTGTTCTGGTGAGTTCCGAGGGGAGAAAACAAAACAACTTCGTTCAGTTTAGCGAGTTCGTTTAAAGTTTTGTTGTCTAATGAGTGCGAGAATGTGAGTAGCTTAAGGCTATTACAGCTTGACTACCGAGGAATTTGTTTACTGGCAGGTAGTCTTGAGCATCTTTTGAAAGAAAAAAAACTCAAATTGAGCAATGATGTCGATGAAAAAATCAAGGGGTTGGGTGAATCAAAAATTGTCGATGGTGTTGCCAAATAGTGTCCGAGCGTTTCTACATGCAAAATATTATGATCATCAATTATTTTACTTAATAAAACACGTTAAACTGGGCCCGAATATCATTGTAAATGATAAAAATTCACCTCGCGAATATAATTATTAAACACCAGAAAAGTTATTCGAGATTTGGTTGATGCTTTGATTGTCGGATGTAAAACGTACCATACGCAAAAATATGTTATTAATTTAGGAATTCGACCGCTCAGATCTAAAAACATGATAAAAATCACTGAACCTACAATTGTTGTCTCAAGCTAATGAAGGTAAGCCATCCGAACTCAATGATATTCTGCAGATTTAACATGATAGTTTAATCTCCAGTGTGATTTGAATACTCACGTCGAACGATCCCATAACATTACAGCACTTACTAACATAAATTGAAACAACATGTTCGTGGGTCACCTATACATACGCTATGAAATATTATCTTGATACAACCACTTCGATGAAAGAACTTGTCAAAATGAATTTTCAATTGAGTTGCGAGAAATCCTTGGAAAATTGATGCGCGATTTTCCTCACGAGTCCGCTTTGAACCGTAGCTTCCATGCACTTTGCCCGCTCCTTTAGTACGAACCTTCAGAGGTAATAATCTCGTCTGCTGGACAGGATGTTTGGTTGTCACCATTTTTCCTCTACTATTTTGAACGCCGTGTTAACAACTGGGTGGGACGGTGAGTTTGGTTAGGTGCATATATCAAAATGTGCAACTACGGCGGAATTCAAGTTTCGACCGTTTGAGTAAATGTTCAGGGTTATATATGCTTCAACATATTGGCAGACTATACATGAAAGAACAACAGAGAATTCCGTTGTTTGGTTTTCTAAGGACTATGAATCCACGTGGCACAAATGTGTGACGAATCAATCTGGTATTACCTATCCTATCTTTCTAGAGAGCCAACAGATATTTTGGAGCTGTTGTTCCTCGTATGCGCGATATTGCGGTGTTATTGTTCGTGACAAGATTACTACGAAAACGTTGTGCATTCTTATATAAAATCCGTATGTAGTTAAATTCGATAAGATATTATCAACCGATGTATAAATGGGCAGTAATAAAGTTAGTAACCTGTTGTGGCCCACAAAAATATCAACTATAAACCATCTAAACATAACAAACCCCCCATCATCTGAACAGCAATCCTGGATTGACAAAGCCTTACCCTGATTTTCAATAGTAGAATCATGTTTGAAAAAAAGGAAAATACGAAATTGGATTAAATTAAATACAAAAATTTAAGGAAAAAGTTTTAAGGATTTTATGGAGGCATTCTGCCAGATTTTTGCGTCTTCAGAAAGATAACAGCCTTTGATTGGTCGGGCTAGGCAACAAAAATTTTGAATAAGGGAGATGATATAGACAAAATGACGAAATGGACGAAATGAATCTGATGAATCTATGTTATTCGAAAATTGTCGATTGACGATCATATCTGAATAAAATCAGCTGAGCTGTATCTCAGTATAGTGAGAACCTCATTGGCAGTCTTGATTTGTCCGACGTCCTGACTGAGAGAAATATTTATGGAGAATGCTCAGAAGAAATGATGAAGATTTCAAAAAACAGTAATCCAACTTTATTAAACAAAACGGACATGAACGAAGGCGAACGGTTTACCCTGAAACCGGTAAGCAGTCACCTGAACAATCAGTTCTGGGTAGTTGGAACTATTGCATTTTAATTGTTTGCATTATTAAAGAAAATACGAGAAATTCTTCGAGAAAGTGTTTAAACGCTGACAAACCAAGCTGGTAAAGACTATACCTTTGCATTTTTGCGGGGTTTAATATAACCAGAGTGGGGATTACCACTATCAAAATCAGAAAAGTTGCTGTTGTTGTTGTTGGCCTTCTTCAGTCGATGTCGACCATGGATGTATATCGCAATCGCATGAATTTTCATGTTCTACAGCTTTTTGAATGTTTAAACAGTCAGATTCGGGCGGAATAATCTCTCCCGCAGCGCTTGCAACGATAGTCAAAACTCGGTTGTAGGGCGTCAGTTGCACGCCGGCAGCGTGATCTGAGTTCAGCAGCCAAGAGCTGCATCCGCTCCTCCCCAGCTTGTAGATGATGCATTACACAATGACTCCAATGTGAGCGGTCAAGAGCAAGTCCTTCCGGATCCGAAATGTAATTAATTAAAAACTACTTAATTGCTATTCTTGTCTTTTAAAAGGCGCTCATAGATGTATAGAAAAATGCGTAAAACCCCTTTAGCTTTGGTTGGATTAGGAAGATTGGTAAATATTTCTTAGTTCTACTGTGAGGGAATCAACCACTAAGATGCGGAAAGTTGTGGGCATTCTGTGCCATCTCATTATTAGGAAACTGCACGAATATTATATCATGAAAGGTCATTTATTTATTTAGGTAGTTATTTAGTTAATTCATTTAGAAATGTAAATTGCACGAATTATTTGTTTTCTCAGCGTACCTGAGATTTCATGTTTGAATAATGTACTAATTGATTGGCGAGAAGAATTTTCCGTTGTGTTTACTAAATCTTTGTTTTTTCTTTTACACGCTAATGATACGCCATGGTACAACGTAGATCACGTTCGGTGATTACGTTGGACGACCATGTTGGAATCACGTCTCAAGTAAACATTTTCAGATTTGGGTTCTACCTAGATCCTCAACTTACCCTCATGTGAAAAGGGTCGGATAAAGAACTGTGACAGCTTAGCACTCTGTCTAGTGTTTGAACCAGTCGCACATGTAGAGCTTCATGCTGAAGAGATCTGCTTATAAGACCTCGATAACTGCAGGAGAATTTTTTTTAAAATTGAAGCTAACGATACATCCTGTCAGTAAATTCGACATTTCAGGCTTGATTTTTGACGAAGTTTCGAAGAATACAATGAAATTAGTAGAAAATTAAAACGTGTTTGTGTACACGTTCTAGCAAGCTCGAAATAATGAATTCATTCAACCAAACTATTTTCACGCCCGCCCCGTTTGCCCTGTCTCAGTCTTAAATCATGTCATTCACAAACAATCACTCATTCATTGGGAAAGTTCGGAGTTGTGCGTTTTGAAAGTAGAAATGTGGGTGTTCGTGTTCGTTCCTTTAAAAATTGTGCTCTCAATCTCACTTTCGAATTATTTTCGAAACTTCCTGTCATCGGTGGACATTCAAGTTGATAAAAAGAACATAAAACCCAAATCATAAACACCGACCTACAGCCACAATGTCCCATCTGTGCGGACTCGGGGTCAATCTGGCTTCCCATGGATTGATTCGATACATAAACACCCCGGATTCCTGTCCACACTATACAAGATGCAGGTCTGCAGCCGAATTGAATGACCCCAATTGTTATTGTTCGCTCGTTCTGTTTAGCGGAGACGTTTGACTATTCACGATAATCCTCCAGTCAAAGCGGTTCCGGGATTGGTGGAAGTTTGTCCAATTTTGCTGGAGGAATTCTTTCAAACCCACCTTTATCATACCGGCATTCATTAAACGTGGACTGAATTTGTTGTTTGCTCACGTGTTTTGTGCATCGAGCCATGAGGTGAGTTGTTCCGACAATGCTGTCGAATTTCGATACATGAAAAAAGTGTCTTTTATTGTACCGTTTGGGTGCGTGGGTTGTACTCACCGCTACTCAAGGATTGGCGCTGATTGGCATGAAATTGTTGACAAAATCTGACTAAAACTAAATTCCGGAAGAAAGCTGTCAATCAATATAGGGTCGTGATGCAGTTTCGCTGAAGACAATGCAATCGCAGAACGATGTGGTTTTTGGATTTGTTGGGTTAGATTTGACGCCGCTAAATCTTACATTGTAAAAATAAAAGATACCATGCAATGTATCATATTCAAACAGTGTGTGTTGCACATCTATGCGGGTAGAAAATGGAATGGATTTTCGTAACAACGTAACTACACAACCTAGTAAATTTCAACCAGCATCATTTAAAATCAAGAGCTTGAAGGTATGTTTATTGAAAATTTAATCAATCGAGATTGCGCGAAGCACATATTAATTTCTACATGGTGGTGGTGTTTGCTTGAGATCGGCCTATGAACCATCTTGATTACACAATGGAAATGTCCCAACTCCAGAATTCGTAGTGTGCGATATTGGCTGCGGCGCTTTAGTTTCGTTTCTTCAAATCATTCTTCAAGATTCAAGATTCAATTGAAAATTGAAAGACCGTATGGAAAAAGTGGACCAACTATTGAATTAAATGACATTGTGTGAGCAGGGACTCTCCGCAAATGATGAGACTTTGGTTCAAGCACTGTTGCGGTTACACCTTAGGAGGAATGTGCTTCAAATTTAATATCTATCATGCACTGAGTTGTTTTGAAACATATTTGCATCTGCCTAGCCCTTCTGTTCTATGTTTAAAACAACGCCACCTATCCCGCTTCCTTCTAATTAAAATAAAAATGGAATCCGATAAATAATTATCGTAATGAGAAAGGACAAGCCTGGAGACAATAAGGGTGTCAAGCAACATGAAGCAGGAAAAATCGTATATGAAAAAGTGTAAATAAAGAACACAAACAAGCGAAATATAGAGTTGGGTGTTTAAAGAAAAACATTTTCGTGTTATCACTGCCTGCTCAAGAAATTATTCAGTTAGTTTATTAAAATCACACAGGACACGATAGATTAACGTATTAAATATTGATTAGTGTGTTAAATACTTCAAAGAGACCGATTGCATTTGCGCAGTCCATTATGACTTTTAATTCACGACGACTTTTGCGCTGTTCGAAAGAAAACCGGGCGGTAGTAGTGCCTCAAGATTTCAACATTAGCTGACATTTCACAAATATTTAATGTTTCGCAAATACTAAACTTGTATTTTCTCGATGGGTAAAACCAGCTGAAACCGACGGTGACGTTCAAGTGACAGCAAAGTGAGGAAACTCATATTTTACGTCTTTTAAATCGTCTCCACCTAATCCAGGATGATGAAGAAGTTATAACATGTTCGTTAATTACAATTTTGTTAACACTTCCAACCCTGTTCAATTCATGAATCCTTATTCAAATGTATTCACATTATACGTGCAGATAGAGAGTAAATTGACTATTGTGTGTGAGTGAAGGTATTTGCCATCTCTCCCGCTTTCATTCCACACGGCTACTATATTTCCAGGTTTTTTTGGATTAAATTGGTGATTCTAGATGCTATGCTATCTAGAGCGTTTTCGTTTTCTCTCTCATTAAGTTTTAAATACGCGTAACAAAAAATAGTTAACCACTTCCACCTAAAGTCTAACTTATCACAACTGTTATAAAAATTATGAAAAGCTGATAAAATCTATGTAATATCTCATTATTATTCATAGAAAATTATTTCTGTTTAAATAAGTAGCGCTTGTATGCCACTGTTAGATAAGGCTGATACGACCAACCTGTTCAATCGCATGTGTCCAAACACATGTTTAATGAGGTTAAACCCATAACCATGAACCAAAATATTCATTTGTATGTGATGGAAATGCATTCAAAAACGGATTTTTGTTGAAACTCAAATGTTCATCTACATTTGTGTAAGCACGTTTGAACAGACTGGGCGTGCTAACTCGTCCAATTGTTGCTTCCGTTCGATACAAAATCTGTATTGACTAGTCGTAACAACTATGTTTAGATGATCTTTTCCTTTGTTCTCGCCCAGCCGATTTACATTGGTGAGTGCCAAGTTCATGGATCCGTTTGGGGGGGGGGAGGGGCCAAAAAAAAACGGATCATAGTGAATTAGTTTAAAAACGATTGATACCAAACTTCTTGTTTATGATTCTCGTAACTTTAGTCTACTGCAGCCGGTGTGGCACTTGCGAGATGTTGTATGTGCTGGGGAAATGAGAGGTTTTGAAAATTAGTCGAGTCTATACTTTGAAGCAACTGTTAACTAGGGTTCTTGAAGCGAACGGTGAATGTCGAACACGAATCGCATAATGATTCTGGATAAATCAATCAATACACCTATGGCAGACGGTGTATTGTGTTACCCCTATCCCCGGCAGTTGCAATTCACAATTCTTAACTGGCGGCTTGCCATAGTCGAGTGAAGAAACTGAAATTATTTTCCGTGAAACTTGAAACATCAATGGTAATAATTTTGACGGTGATGCCACTTTTATGGGCTCTAACAACGAGCAACAGCATTCACGTATGGTCTAAAACATTGATTGATTTGTCAGTCGTATAACTACGTGCATTTTTAATGAGACAGTCAATTTCGATTTTTGCCATTTTTCGCCCTCTCGTGTACTTTACACGAATCTATCAGACCTGATACGTAATTTTAGCCACATTTCTCTGATGTTGCGACACGTTCGCTCAGGTACAGGCATATGATTGGTATCGGCCGTCTTACGAAAGCGAGTTAGAAAAGTTTACCATTGTGAAACCGAAAACTAATTCTCTTCCTTGGATATTTACCTGATTCTTGAACCGTTCAGTAGGCTTTTGCATAATTAAAATTGAGTTGAACTGAATTGAACTGGATCCATCGTTTTTGATGCATTCGGAGTTACCATTGAGCGAAGCATATTCGTGGTGAACATGTCAGTCATTTTTAAGAATTATTGCCGCTTTATTGAATTTGGGATATACTAGTCACCCATTTGTTTGTGAATTATTTTAGCGTCATCAAAAATCGCCCACCACTTATTAGTTTAACGACATAAATATGCATGCATTAATGAAGCCTTGAATTCTTGTACGCCTGGGCATTTCGTTGTGAAGTTATACAATAAATAGCCTTCGTTTTATGATTGACAATGAAAACTTTCAGAACCGTAAATTCACCACTTTTTTATTTATGGAAAGAATTCTTCAAGAAAAATTGAACTTTGCTCCTCTGTTAGGTAAAACTGGCCCAGTGGCACATATTAAGAGGTACTACCAGTAAAGTTCATATTTATTAGTAGAAACGATATAAAACCAGTCGTTGCGAGGCTAAAGAGTTCAACCTTTTATTGTATAAGCGTGTTCATGAATTGAACAGGGATGCCTGTGTCAACCTTACGTATCACTGACCTCAGGTAATGTGATTGTCTGCATTGGTATGTCCATAGCTCATGCCGCGTTTATTTCTAATAAGAAAGTTCAGGATTTCTTATATTCTTATCCCGTTTTAGAATTAACTTACACAGCGTCAATAAGTATACACGAGGAGGTGTACGCAACAGCAAACATATTTATGTAATTTTTCAACTAACGAACCATTGTTTTCGAGGTGAGTAACTTGTACTCACGCAAAATGGACCTCCCTCTGGTTCCCAATCAGGATAAAATAAAATCAAGCTTGACCAACCATCAACTATACGGTTCCATCGACATTTCCCCGGTAGCTTTCATCGGTGTGACGTATTTGACAGGTTTGTTGGCATGTCCACCACACTGGAACATGCTCACATCACTCCAAGATCGATCAGAGGATAGGGTGTGATGACGACAGCCCGAGACACATTCCACGCGTGGAAATTCCTGTTTGGGACTTGCCCAGCTCTACCACGCACCCGACCCCCTTCATCGTTTGTTTGAAACAGAGACGTGAGAACTATGGCAGTTGGTTTTGTCACAATGACTCCAAATGACTGACGATATTTCAGTTTGACAGGAAAAAAACTTGGTTACTGTTGGTATAATATCACAATAATATTGATGTGCATTGCTACATCGAGAAATCGAATAAAGTCTGGCTGTTTTTTTAAAATATAAATGATTAGAATTAAATAGGGAATGTTGTTTAGTTTTCTGGAATTTTTCAAGTCAATTTGATTTCGTTATGTAATACAAATGACAAATATGGTTGATTTACGGAGTTTAAGTGCATGGAATATGAACAGTCACAAAACATTGGAAATGGTGGTTGTTGATTAGAATTTTAGAAATGATTCATAATGCTGGTGAAGTTTTATTTATGCTACAATAAAATAATATGGTCAGCCTTAAGAAATTCTTTTGTTGATTTCGAATTTGTTTTTGTCCGTCAAAGTTCACCAACAGTTATTTAAGTGGCATGCTAAATTAATTTATTTAGTTTTTCTATCGCATTCACAGTGCTTATAGCACTTCAGTCTGTTAGCGCTGACACCATCATGCCATCAATTAGTTCGCGTTCTATTATTCACTAAATTAAATTTCATAGAACACTTTGGTGCTTGGAAAAATCATGCTCAACAACACCGACACTGTAAGTCACGAAACAATTCGGTTTTACGTTTTATGGATTTTATTGATCATCTTGAAAAATCAGTTAGCCCCCTGATCTCTATTCAAACCCCAGGGTAAACGTTAATTTGCTATCAAGCGTTAGATTGAATATAAGTATGATCTTCCAGTGAATTCTGTATTAGTTATGTGCTTTCTGATTTGTTTGACGATCTCTCAGTTGGAGAGCGTCAAATTTTCGGTTTATTGTGGGATAGAGACAAAGCATATACCATATATATATAATATAGATATACTATATGATATTATATATATAGTTATATCTAATATATATATATATATATATAGATATGATAATTAACCATGTACAATTTTATGAATCTGTGAAGGATAGATTTATTGCATATCACCTATGAATAAACCTATGAATGAGCCATACAAACCCAACTCTTTTTCATTGTGCCTAGGTGATGTACTGGATCAGTAATCAACACATTGTATATGATTACCATTATATGTCAAAGCTGGAGTAACAGTTTAGCAACAAATATATTGTTTACCCTCATTTGTATATATAACCGAGTTCACCCTGGTTCTCACGACAAACTTTCACGGAAATTAGGTTGTCATGCTGCAGTCTTATCGCCGAAGATTCACTGGTATTTCTTTCCGCAAGAGATACTTACCAGTAGCTCGTAAACTTGCCACACAATACTGTCAGGTGAAGTGCGTTTCGCGTGTTCTTTGTCTTCATGCATTAAACTTATATACACCCGGTCCTAAACTATGCTGCCAAAGCCTGGACATCATGGCTCCGGAAAGATATTTTACTTCTGGACCGCTTATATCACAGAGCTTCTTAGCTCGTCAATGGTTTTGAATACACACCATACGTCGAACGACTAAGACGAGTGGACCTGAGGGCACTTACACAAAAGAGAATGCGAGGCAATCTTATCCTTGCATACAAAATTCTTAATACTGTTCCCACCTCCTGGATACATTATTCAACCTTCGAACTTTTAGCAACATCCGTGGTCATGGTTGCACATTGGAAATACCACACTCCAAACGGAAGCGACATGGGCGTGTGTTTTGTTTGGAATTC
>JACCGJ010019293.1:0-14436 GCA_013407085.1 Atriophallophorus winterbourni | reverse complement strand
CAGAGTTTCCGGGAGATAATTGTTATGTCCGATGCAGTGTCCAACTGCAATCGAACAGGTTGACCGTTGATATCGACCATAACGAATTTTCTCCGATCGGCTGCGTTGACTTGGAACGTGGCCAAAAGACTGAGCGACTTCTTCGAAGACTTGTGTAAAGGCTTCGATCGACCAATACTTTCTTTACAGAAACCGTCCTTATGACCGACCGTGTTGCATCGGTGACATCGGTGTTGTTTGAACGGACAGAATTTGACGAAATGCCAATCGCCGCATAGCCAACACGCAGAAGGAGGCTTCTTCGATCCTGGCGAAGATGGACTTGGTTTCTGGGAACCAGGTGGATTCGGGCCAAGATTACGTATCTTCTTGTGGATTGATTGAACCGCAGGTTTGCCATGGCCCCCAAGATGGACCATAGCCGAATCCCGATGGAGATTGGCTGCAGGTGTGCCATGGTCCCCATGTTGGACCATAGCCGAATCCCGTTGGAGATTAACCAATCGAAGATAGTCGTCACCAATGGCTTGTAGCGTGAGTGAAGGGTCCTGTTCCAGTCGATTTAGGAGCCGGGTCCGGATATCTGTGAAACTGGAAGACTGAAGACTGCATATAAATATGAGCGATTTAAATTGATCATCCGTTAGTGAACGAAGCTTAAAACGCTCGCACTCTCTATTAACAATGCCCATGTGTGTTAAGAAATCGTCGGATTCCTGCATAACTAATTTAAGGCATCGATAACGTGTGTTAAAGAGTGATGACCTGTCTCCAAATAGTTGTTTCAGTGTTTCGACCGTCTGTGTGAAAGAACGGTCGCGTGGGTTTTGTGGCAAGATAAAGTTACAATATTTATCGAGTTCACTGGGGCCAAGTTTGCGAAGTAGAAGTCTTACTTTCCACGCATCGTCCTGTGCGGCAAAATCTACGCGGAATAAATCTTCATACCTGCGGAACCACGTTTCGAATGTGACGTTAGCCTCAGCGTCGAAATTGAACTCATGGATACTATTAGCGAAACCATCGACGGACGGTTGAGCACTGCTGCTCGCTAGAGTACCTGACATTTTACTTTGAACCAATAGTTCCATCAACTTTATCTGCTGTTCAAGTAACATTTCTAATTTACTCTGATCCATTTTGAAAAAAAAATTCAAAATCCCCGTCGCCAATAATGTTGTGTACTACCCGAGAAAGTCCCAAGTAATAATTACCCAAATGATGAACACTGAAAACTGTTATGCTATTGAATAGCTTAACCCAACACTACGCGTAGCAAGAACAAAGGCAGACCGTTCAGGCAAAGAGCTTTACCGTCTCTGACCAACCGGCCCTGTAGGCTGTAGCTCGTTTGTATTTATAGGTTGCGTCTCACAAAACCAGACTGTCTGACAAAACTAGACTAAGGCCGACAAATTAATCAGAATCGAGAATAATAAATTCAAAGGGTTTAAAGTTAATAATGAGTCTTTGAGGAAAAGAATGCTTCCTCAACACCTCCCCTTTTTGGATTCTCAATACCGGGACTGGCGTGGATTGACCTGCAACGGTTTCACGGGCTTGCTTTTTCTGGTCGTCCAGCGTCGTGGTTGTAGACTTCGGTCATCCGGTATTTCCGTCATGATAGATTCGGTTGGAGTTGGAATGTTGAATGTTTCGTACAGTATGTCCTGTGGTATCCGCATCTCGACGAGCGTATCGGAGGCGACGGATCTCAGACGTAACTGATTTCTGTGTCGTGTTACGACATCGTTTCCAATTCTGACGTCGAACATTACACTGCCTCTGCGACGGATGATGGTACCATCGGTCCACGGTGGACTTGATGTTCTGTAGTCTCGTACGTGGACGGCAGTTCCTGGTTCGAAACATGACTGATGATTCCGATTGTGTGCGAGCTTGGTCGGCTTAGGCAGCATAGCATTATTCCAAGTGCGTAGCTTTCTGCCCATGAGTGCTTCAGCGGGGGTTTTGCGGCTTGGCAACGCATCATTCGGCGTAGTTCTGTAAACCAATAGAAAACGTTGTAGACCATCGACGGATGTCCCCTCCCCCCGTGATTTTAGAAGAGCACGTTTGAATGTGTCGACGAAGCGTTCGGCCTGGCCATTTGACTGAGGATGGTAAGGCGGCGACCGTAGATGTGACACATCGTTTTGTTGACAAAATTCCGCGAAAACGTCCGATGTGAATTGAGAGCCATTGTCGGACACGAGCGTTTCTGGCAATCCATGCTGACTGAACAAACGGCGTAGTGCGCCGATCGTGTTGCTGGATGTAGCAGATGACATCTCGATTATTTCGGGCCATTTCGAGTAAGAATCGACCACGACGAGGTACATGACCCCGTTTATTGGACCAGCGAAATCGACATGGATTCGTTGCCACGGTTTTTCTGGCGTAGGCCATGGTGCAATTGGTACACGGTTTGGCATCTTGGCTGCTTGCTGACATTGACGGCATGACTTGACGAAAAGATCAATATCTGCGTCCATACCAGGCCAATAAGCGAAACTTCGAGCGATCGCCTTCATGCGTTGAATGCCTGGGTGCCCATTGTGGAATTGTCGAAGGACACGATTGCGTAGATTCTTTGGAATAACAACGCGATCATTGAACATTAAGCACTCGTCAATAATGGAAAGCGACTCGCGTCTTTGGTAGAATTGCGATAGCTCCCCAGCAGGCGTAACTTTCGGCCAACCACCGTGAGTATAAGTGATTGCTTGCAACAAAGTTTCGTCTGATTTCGTACATTGTTTAATATCATCAGCTTTGACTGGCAATCCCCGCACGGCGTCATCAAGTTGTCGCTGCATAGCTTGCTCGATGGAGACGCATGCAATGACTGTATCCTCGTCTGGCTGATCACGAACCGGGATTAGGCGGGACAGCGCGTCCGCTTGACCAAAATCTTCTGAACGACGATATTGTATATTGAAATCGTATCCCAACAGTATGAGAGACCATCGTTGCAACCGATTTGCAGAATGTGCTGGTATACCTTTTCTCGAGCCGAATATCGAAATCAAAGGCTTGTGGTCGGTTAGCAACGTAAAGTGACGACCATAGATCAACTTGTGAAATCGTTTGACCGCGAAGATCAGAGCTAATGCTTCTTTTTCGATTTGACCATAGTTGCGTTCGGCTGGAGTCAGTGATCGTGAAGCATGCATGATCGCTTTCTCGTTTCCATCGGGAAATCTGTGAAGAATGACAGCACCCACACCGTATCCAGATGCATCGGCTGCCACGACGATCGGTAGCTTTGAATCGTAGTGCGTCAGTAACATGTTTGAGGTTAACAGTGATTTTAGCTTCATAAAAGCTGTTTCACATTCTCTTGACCAATTCCAAGGGACATCTTTTTGAAGAAGACGATTGAGCGGTGTTCGCACAGTGTGGAGTGATGGCAAGAATGCACTGTAATAACTGATCAAACCAAGGTAGGATCGCAGTGTCGCAACATCTTTTGGAGCCGGCATCTGCTGGATTGATTGTATGTTACTGGGGTCAGGGTGACGTCCACTTTGATCGAAGATGAAACCAAGGTATTTTATGGATTTCATGTAGAACTGACATTTCTCGGGACGAAGGCGTAAACCACTTTCAGCGATCCGTTTCAACGTCTGATTGATGCGATCATCGAGTTCTTCTTCGGAGGAACCGACAATGATTAGGTCGTCCAGGTATGCGGCCACACCTGGGATGCCAGACAAAATGGTGTCCATTAGTTGCTGGAAAACGGTTGGGGCAGTCTTTACACCAAAAGGAAGACGTTGATACTGGAATAATCCTTTGTGGGTATTGACTGTGAGTAGTTCTCGTGAATCCGGTGCAATTTCGATCTGCAGATATGCGTCAGCTAAATCGAGCTTCGCGAAGAACGAACCACCGTTGAGCATTGTGAATAGATCATCTGCGACAGGCAATGGATAGTGATGAGTTTCCAGAGCGGCATTCAAACCAGTTGAAAAATCTGCGCAGATTCTGATAGATCCATTCGGTTTTTTAACGACCACGATAGGTGCTGCCCAGGCAGAGTACGTTACGGGAACCAGAACACCTTTATCCTGTAGCCTTTGGAGTTCAGCTTCGACTTGTGGCAGAGACGCGTACGGCACAGGTCGTTTCGGTCTGAACACGGGCTTTGCATCTTTGTTGAGATGGAGAGAAACTTGCGTCTTGTTGCATTTTCCAAGTTCCTTTGTAAACACGGTTGCGTGTTCAAGCATAATCTCGTCTCGCTTTTTCTGAAGTGTTTCGGTTGCAGCGACCTGATTGCAAATTGTACTGATCGGAAGGCGAGCCAGATCGAGAAGATCGAACCAATCGAGTCCAAACAGGTTGAGCTGTGAATTAGACACGTAGCACGTGCCCACGACCGTTGAACTTCCAAACGAGATTTGGCATTGCAGCTGTCCAGTCAGCTGTACGGAACCACCACAGGCGCTGGTGGCGGTCTGCGTCGTAGATGTGAGTTCTGGGGAACCAAGTTTCCGCCAGAGTTTCCGGGAGATAATTGTTATGTCCGATGCAGTGTCCAACTGCAATCGAACAGGTTGACCGTTGATATCGACCATAACGAATTTTCTCCGATCGGCTGCGTTGACTTGGAACGTGGCCAAAAGACTGAGCGACTTCTTCGAAGACTTGTGTGAAGGCTTCGATCGACCAATACTTTCTTTACAGAAACCGTCCTTATGACCGACCGTGTTGCATCGGTGACATCGGTGTTGTTTGAAGGGACAGAATTTGACGAAATGCCAAGCGCCGCATAGCCAACACGCAGAAGGAGGCTTCTTCGATCCTGGCGAAGATGGAGTTGGTTTCTGGGAACCAGGTGGATTCGGGCCAGGACTACGTATCTTCTTGTGGATTGATTGAACCGCAGGTTTGCCATGGCCCCCAAGATGGACCATAGCCGAATCCCGATGGAGATTGACTGCAGGTGTGCCATGGTCCCCATGTTGGACCATAGCCGAATCCCGTTGGAGATTAACCAATCGAAGATATTCGTCACCAATGGCTTGTAGCGTGAGTGAAGGGTCCTGTTCCAGTCGATTTAGGAGCCGGGTCCGGATATCTGTGAAACTGGAAGACTGGAGACTGCATATAAATATGAGCGATTTAAATTGATCATCCGTTAGTGAACGAAGCTTAAAACGCTCGCACTCTCTATTAACAATGCCCATGTGTGTTAAGAAATCGTCGGATTCCTGCATAACTAATTTAAGGCATCGATAACGTGTGTTAAAGAGTGATGACCTGTCTCCGAATAGTTGTTTCAGTGTTTCGACCGTCTGTATGAATGAACGGTCGCGTGGGTTTTGTGGCAAGATAAAGTTACAATATTTATCGAGTTCACTGGGGCCAAGTTTGCGAAGTAGAAGTCTTACTTTCCACGCATCGTCCTGTGCGGCAAAATCTACGCGGAATAAATCTTCATACCTGCGGAACCACGTTTCGAATGTGACGTTAGCCTCAGCGTCGAAATTGAACTCATGGATACTATTAGCGACACCATCGACGGACGGTTGAGCACTGCTGCTCGCTAGAGTACCTGACATTTTACTCTGAACCAATAGTTCCATCAACTTTATCTGCTGTTCAAGTAACATTTCTAATTTACTCTGATCCATTTTGAAAAAAAATTCAAAATCCCCGTCGCCAATAATGTTGTGTTCTACCCGAGAAAATCCCAAGTAATAATTACCCAAATGCTGAACACTGAAAACTGTTATGCTATTGAATAGCTTAACCCAACACTACGCGTAACAAGAACAAAGGCAGACCGTTCAGGCAAAGAGCTTTACCGTCTCTGACCAACCGGCCCTGTAGGCTGTAGCTCGTTTGTATTTATAGGTTGCGTCTCACAAACCCAGACTGTCTGGCGAAACCAGACTGTCTGACAAAACTAGACTGTCTGGCGAAACCAGACAAAGGCCGACAAATTAATCAGAATCGAGAATAATAAATTCAAAGGGTTTAAAGTTAATAATGAGTCTTTGAGGAAAAGAATGCTTCCTCAACAAAAATAAAACAAAAAAATAAAACCAAACATTATTGAGCAATTCACGGTAAATATTGCGGTAGCGTATAACTAACATGTTAACGATAAGCATGAGCAAGACAAAATCCACGCTTAAGAGAGTTTATGGCCTACCATCATCACTAATATATATATATATATATAACCGCATTGCATATTATACTCGATACCTCGAAACTGATGTACGTTCACTCTTGACTCGTTTGGACAAGCAATGAACACGACATTGACAACGTTGCTTACGAAAGTCCACTGGGACTAAGTGATCACCTCGTCATCCAGTTTAACTATATGTGTGTGAAGCTGTACAAAAGTGATGCCCGTGAAGTAGTTAGGCGAATCATCATCATGGCTTTGAGTGATACTTTTAAAAACACGATTAACTACCAACCAGAAGCCAGCAACGTACATGAGTTTTGGTATGGTTAATATCTAATCTCAAAATCTCAGTCGAAGTCTGCTCAAAATTTTGTCCTCTGGGACTCATAAAAAACATTGAATTTAAACAAAGAAGCAGAACTCCTAATTGGTTGAATGTACAAAAGATTGCTTGCCGACACCATCGGCAACACCTATCATTCCGTTTACTGTGGAACAAAATAAACCAATTTTTCATCCAAGACAAGTTGTACTTCCAAGAAGTGATATCACGCATGATTTAGCTAAACCTCAAAATACTTTATCGTATGGCTCCAAGGTTGTCACGGCCGGGGCGGTTTTCGGGATAAGCTCCCAATTCCGAAAAATGCTCCGATGACAGGCGTCTCATATAGCCTCTGACAACCAAGTCCAGCTCCTGGCCTGCACGTGTGGTCCTGTGTGACCCGCCGGAACTGCTTCTACTGACAGGAGAAAGGGCGAAGGCGGCTGACTGGCGCATAAAAACCCGCATGATTCGGGCAGGTGGAGTTCATAATTCCATGAAGGCGGTCCGCCTTGGGGGAAGGAAATCCCTTATCTGAAAACTCCACTGCCTTGTGGCGACACCCAGTAGTCAACCTCGAGAAAAAAATCCGGACCCGGAGTACCGTTAGGCAGTCCGAAGATTATTCAGTTTCATCCTGTCAGCTTCTGCGACGGCATCGTTGTCCAAACGTATCAGCCTAGCTGTTCCTTTTGTTCCAGTGGTGCCGTGGAGAGGAAACTATTGCTGCATGGGCAACAGTTAGTTATCCATATTGAACCGCCCTGGCGTACATCACAACGCACCAATGGAGAGGACACTCCATTCCGCTTCTACGTAAAATAACACGGGAAGCGGCAGCTACCGGTTAAAAGCTATGGCTCGACTGGCGCAGAGCTAAGCGCCTGGGGCTGCTTCAGACGGTGGGAGAGTCATTCAGGTCTCATTGGACGGCTACCGCCCGGCTCAAGCTGGGCAACCCCCAGTCAATTAGGTGCCGTTTCGCCACGGTCTGCTATCCTCATTGGGTGCATGGAGATTAGGAACGATCTGAAAAGCTGACTGTATTTTCCCGCACCAGCGAAACAAATTACTAAACAACAATGGTCAGTTCTGAAACTGGGAATCTGAAACGTCCGGTCCATGCTTCCAGGATTTAATGACGACGTCTCAAATATCATAGGCGTAAGAAAATCAGATGTGATTAGCAATTAGTTATAAGGATGAAGCTCAAAGAGGCTGACTTGCAAGAGATACGAAGCCGGACCGAGCAGAAGAGAAATCGATCGGATTTGGACTCTAAATGCTTTACTAGTACCAATACGTCGGTCAACGTTTATGCTCTAAAGCACCCAGCGAGGCTTGCTGAAAAAGACGCTTTTTATCATAACCTCACAACAGTCCTCAAAAGCGTGCCATCATAATCTGTCTAGTTGTATTGGGTGATTTCAATGCCAGAGTTGGTTCACAATACGAGTCTTGGCAAAACTGTCTAGGAAGGTTCGGTGTAGGTAAAACGAATGAAATTGGACAACGCCTTTTAGAAATGTGCACACAGTTCAGTCTTTGTGTCAGTAATACTTTATCCAAACAAAACCACAGCATAAAGTCTCTTGGAAACATCCTCACTCTAAGCATTGGCGTCAGCTTGATCTTATTCTTGTTAGCGTACTAATATAGGAAGCGAGCTTATCACCAGATCATATCAAAGCGCTGACTGCGACACTGATTATTCACTGGTCTGTGCAAAATTGTAGCTTCTCCACACGTTATTTACGCCGAACCAAATTATCTGCTAAGCCTAGGATAGACGTCACTCGCATGTGCGAACCTAATCTAACTTCGCGATTCGCAAATGCCTTCACAGCTGTGTTCAACAAGACAACCCCACTCGAATTGGCTTCAGAAAACTGGGAATCGATAAAAGGCTGCATATGCCAAGTCGCACTTTCCAAGGTCGGTCCGAAAATATCTCGAACGAGCGACTGGTTCGAAGCAAAAGCTTCTGAGATGACTGCTGTGATGGATGTGAAACGCTCAGCATTCTGGAGGTTCAAAGTTATGCCAATAGATGAAAACTTACGACTTTTAAACGCAGCTAAAAATAAGGTCCAACAGACTGCATGGCGATGTGCAAACGACGTTTGGACTGAAATTAGCCTTAATATCCAAAATACCGCGGATACCGGAAATTTTCACGGTATGTAAGATGGAACCAAGAGAGCCATTGGCCCAAACAAACTTGAAACGGCTCCCATCAAGTCTGTATCTGGTAATACGATTGCAGATTAAATTCAACAGATGAAAAGATGGGTAGAGCACTTCTCCTCTCTCTACTCCAGGTACAGTACAGTTCTACCGCATTCACTTGAAAATGTCGAGCGGTTGCTGACCATTGATTATTTAGATACCCCTCCTACTCTTGATGAGCTTAATAGGGCAATTGACCGCTTAGCGAATAGAAAGGCCCCTGGTTAAGACGGAATTCCACTTGAGCTCATCAAATGCGGTAGTGCAGCATTATTACAACCTCCTCACGATTTGCTTCTTCAGTGCTGGCAGGAGAGAAGTGTCCCACAAGAGATGCGAGAAACAAAGATCATCACGCTATTCAAGAATGATGGAGATAAAGGCGACTGCAACAATCACAGGAAATCTCCCTTCTGAATGTCGTAGGCAAATTGTTTGCTAAAGTCTTACAGATCCGGCTGCAAGTTTTAGCTGATAGGATGTACTCCGAATCTCAAAGTGGCTTCCGCAAGAGAAGATCAACCGTTGACATGATCGTCAACCTGAGAAAACTTCAAGAAAAGTGTCGGGAACAGCGTATGCCATTATACGCTGTTTTTATTGATTTAACTGAAGCATTAGACTACGTCAGCAGAAAGGGTCACTTCAAAATGCTCGACCTGATAGGCTGCTCAAACTCGTTATTTCCTTTCACTCAGGCATCAAGGGCTCAGTCCATTTTAACGATTGCAGTTCAGATGCCTTTTAAATTCGCCTAGGCGTCAAACGAGGGTATGTTATTGCTCCCACGCTGTTCGGGCTTTTCTTTTCTTTTCTTCTGAAGGACGCTTATATGACGAGGACAGAAGGCATTTACATACGCACGCGAAGTAATAGTAAGCTTTTCAATCTGAACCGGTTGAGAGCACAAACCAAAGCATGGGATGTGCCAATCCGTGACCAGTTGTTTGCCGACGATACAGCCTTTATTGCTCACTCCCAAGATAATCTACAGTCGCTAATGGACTGTTTTTGTTCGAGTAGCAAAGACTTTGGGCTAATAATCAGCATGGACAATACCAAAGTCTTTGATCAAGGGATTGCATCGCCTCCAATCATCACTATTGGCAAGTGTCAGCTTAAACCAGTACATCATTCCACATATCTTGGTTCAACCATTGCGGATAACCTCTTGCTAGACACGGAGATTAATAAGCGGATTGGCTGAGCATCTGTCATTTTGTCCCGATTGAATTCTCGTGTTTGGGGTAACCGCAAGCTGGCTGTAAACACAAATATGATGGTATGCAGCGCGTGCGTACTAAATGCTTTACTGTACGGCAGTGAAACCTGGACCACCCAGGACCACGAAAGACACGAACGGAAGCTGAATGCTTTCCATCTGCGAAGCATCCGTCGTTTCTTGAACATATCATGGATGGACAGAGTTACTAACGCTGAAGTGCTTTCGAAAGCTGGTCTACAGACTACGTTCACACTATTACTACAGCGCCGCCTGCGGTGGCTTGGTCATGTCTACAGAATGGAAAACGGTCGTATTCCGAAAGATCTACTCTGCGGTGAGTTGCAATTAGGAAGTCGACCATTGGGCAGGCTGCACTTGCGGTACAAAGATGTTTGCAAAAGAGATATGAAAGCTCTTGGCATTTAGCCCGGGAGCTGGGAAGAACATGCGTTTGACCGCTCACTTTGGAGGCATTGTGTAAAGCGTCGTCTGCAAGCCGGGGAGGAGCAGATACAGCTCTTGGCTGCTGAACGCAGATCACACTACCGGCGTGCAACTGAGGCATGACAACAAAGTTCTGACTTTCGTTGCCAGCGCTGCGGGAGAGATTGTTACTCCCGAATCGGACTGTTTAATCATTCAAAAAGCTGTAAAACATGGAAACATCATGCGGTTGTGATGTACATCCATCGTCTACATCGATCGAAGGACGTTAACAACAACAACAACAACATTGCGAATAACCTCTCGCTAAACACAGATTTTTAAGACCATTTTCCTCTGCGTCATAAAAGAACTCTCATGTCAGGGGCAAAGCAATTTGCCAGTAAAGACAAAAATGGTAGTATGCATACTAAATGCTTTATTGTGTGGCAGACCAGTGTCACTACACATTTATTATTGTACACTTCTATTTACTCTATCTTACGCTAACATGTGACTCAAAAGTCCGTCCGCATCACGTGTATATTGATTGACCTTCGTCGCCCGACCCGTCACCCAGTTAAAAAAATCAAATGGCGGGACTATATTAAGAAGTGTATACTGTGAGTTACTCAAGGAAAAATTATCGACCAACTAAAAGCCGTTCTCAAACTGAAACTCGATTGGCACAATAGTTTACCAATGAGATTCCTAATAACCTAGGATTTAAGTCATCAACATATGCGAATTTAATCATTGGTCAACGATGAGCCAAGAAATTGCTGCAAAATCTGACGAAACCGCAGAACAACTGACCTCAGTTCTCTGTGAACCATCTACATCTGTAGGACCACAGGAAGAGATAAAAGCGAATGCAAAAAATGAGAATTTGATCACGAATTTGCAACGCCAAATGAAACGATTGTTCGCAGGAAAATCAGCCGAAACGACAAAAGAAAGCCATTCCGCAGATACGAAAGCAAGCCATAAGAACGTAGGCAAAGAGCCACGTGAAAAGTGTATAACGATGGACGTTCCTACTGATTTAACTGAAGTAACAGAATCCTACAAAGAGGCCCGAAAATGCTTATTCGAAATAACTAAGGGAGAAATTGCTGCGGTGCGAAAGAGTTGGGGGTTCCTAGCTCCATTCTCAGACGAAATCGGAGTGATTGTTTTCCTGAAGTGAGTTTCAGAGGAGTGTATACGCGAATATACTTGCTCAGCGATAACGAAAAATGGACTTTCGAACAATCAAATAATCAGCTCTCGAGCATAGTTCTCCAACGTTTAGCAAGCTCAGGAAAGTTGATAGTGATTAGGCATTGACATCCAAGCTTCTGAATAGGTTATTTGGAAAATATGGTAAAATTATGACGCTATATAAAACAGAATATTTATTATTACAAAATTCTTTCCATTGCCATACATCGGTATAAACAAAAGTATACACGATATTTTAAAAAAATTGACAAATTGTTTGTATTTCACCATTATGAAACAGTCGGCCTTGGTTCATCACCTTGGGTGAATTTAATATAGCTTCTTCATCCCGAAAGGTATATTGTCAAAATATAATGCAAAAAAACAAGCGTTAATTCATAGGCGATAGGAAACAAAATTCGGTGTATATTGTACATTCGCAAAACGTTTGCAGTATGCGAAGTTATTTGCTGGGAATCTATATTAATTCTACAGAGCTGAGAAATTCTGATCTAGAACATTCACGTTGCAGAAAACATTTCAGCCTCATTTATAGGTGTGTATCAGCAGCTGCTGTTTCACGAATATCATAAGGACATGGGACCAAAATGAAATATTGGTCATAACAATGTAACTCTGGTGTATTAATCCGTCGACACAAAAGAATATATAGGTTGAGAGCAACGGAGGCTCTTTCCCTTGATGGATTATACAGACTCAAAGTTCAGTATCGAAATGTTATACGAGGGAGTGATTCTACTATAAAAAATTGTCATATTCAAAATGTTCAGTTTTGTTTAATAATACGCAAAATCTTAAATTTTACATAATAACGTGTTATTATTATCAAACGTTGAGGCTGAAATCGAATAGTGCTAAGGTTAAAATTCGTTTAATGCACATGAATAGTGTGCCGTTGTGAACGGCGCTCACCTTCAAAATATATCTAGTGATTAAGTCGTAATGTGACCAGCGTATCAACAACAAACGGCAGTGTTCAGCATCTACGATTTGTTTCAGTTTTTGTTGGGTGAAAAACTAAATTGTGATTATTTTGTTCTCTTCTTAGTCTTTTTCAACGGAATAAAAACTTCCGGGACGCCTTTACACGGTTTCAGGATAAAACTTTCGAAGAGCTATCCAATGACCCCGCGTTGAAGTCTCACAGCAGACGGATGCTGGGGGTCATTGAAATGGTGATTGAATGGCTTGACCGTCCGGAGAAGGTAGATAGTCTCCTGCTAACTGTCGGAACGAAGCATAATGCCTACATACCTTATATAGAGATGATCCCGGTAAGTTATACCAAATACAAAACAATACACTCGGTAGTAAAAAAACGGCAATCACATACTTTTCAGTTATATGCCTAAAACTATAGATGAGTCAACATGAATTTCATGGGAGTCCATCTTAGGACAGCCGGTTGTCGTATCGCTTTTTACTAGTGCAGTCGTCTGTGGGGTCGATACATACACAACAAAAATTCCACACTTAGAAATATATTGTGGTGTTTCTCCACAAGTGTATCTGGTGAAGCTTACATGCTTGTGTGGCCTAACAAGCACGGTTGATTCAATCACTTTTACGATTATTACTAAATCAGGAGGCACAAAAACGCAGCATATAATAATTTAATGTGTCACCATGTATCCGATGCATGATAGAATAAATGCATACGCTCGAATATACGCAATGAAAATGCTCAGATAACCTTTCCGGTTGGTGTTGGTGTCAATAATAGAAGAACAATCAATTGCAGTAATCGCATTCTAGGGTCTGGTGGGTTTTGATGGTTATTCGATCCTGTGTTTGATTAAGTTTGAAGTAGTCAGTAATTGTTCAGTTTTAATGGAATTTTTCAGAGCATTGAAAAATGGCATTGAATGAAAACTTCGTGCAGCTTTAGCAGACTGACCACATCAGCTCCAATTAGCAGTTTCACGAATATCAGGCCCAAATTTTAAGATCCATCAAAACTCGAATGTCAATCTCTAATGGTTTCAGAAACAATACTCTCACTTTTTAAAAAGAATAATACATTTTCCTTATTACAGCAGGAATTTTGATCGTAGCGAACCTGTTTAACGAATTGTCTCATTGTTGAACAATTGTACGAAAGTTTTGCATATAGGTAATTTAATTCACGTTTCTTACTTGGAAAAATCTAGCTCACGTTTGAGTCTTTCACTATTCGGTGATACATAATCTGCTGCATTTAGGAATTTGAGATCTACATCACTCTTGGATTTGAGAGTATCCGTCAGAATAGCATATAAAGTTCGAATAAAAGGAGTGCTGCCGGAGATAATTTGAACCACCAACTGATTCTCACAACAACCCCTTTTAAACATGATTGATTTTCTGTTGGATTAGGTTGGTACGACTAACCTGTTCAATCACATTCTCTCAATGTTCCAAGCGCTTCCGGATCCTGATCCTACTGTCCCTACCTGGAGAGTGCAATGGGCACGAAACCGGTCTTGGGGTGTGTGATGGAAATGCATGCAAATGAGCTGTTTATGCTGGATTTTATTTTGTTCATAAAAGGTTTGTTTCTTAACTGTTCGCGGATTATATGAAAACTACGGTAGGTTTAGCTGCAGATTGTGAAAAATTGCAAAAGTTTTTGTATATCTTCTCAGCTTAGGCGGATGCAAATGATGTCTTCCATACACAGAAAAGAAAATACTACACTTTTGTAAAAGTGTTCCTCAGATACATCGATAGCGAACCGAAAGCGTGGTATCATGCTATAAGGAAAAACTGATGAGCAGCTGAAAACCGGGATTTCATTAGAGGCCGCAGCTTGTTAGTGATTTTCAAAAATTATTTCTTAGATTCACGCTGGTAAAATTACCAATGATAATAAATATCTAT
>JACCGJ010019291.1:0-12219 GCA_013407085.1 Atriophallophorus winterbourni | reverse complement strand
TTTTGTGTAAAATTCCTTCTTATTTTCTGTTTGAACAATTGGATTCTTCTTAATTCTCAACAATTTTATCTTACATTGTTTTTGTGTACACATTTTTCCTTATGCACTTGTATACCCCGTTTTGTTTTACTGAAGTAATTTATATTGCTTGGCTGCCATTAAAATTTCACATATTTTGCTCGTGGTATTTGGAGAAAACAGAGACGATTGTTCACCATTGTATTGGTAATTTTATTCCTTTGCATTTATCATTTGGCAGTCTATCTTGTCAGCATCGGCTAAATTTATTGTTGTTATTTGGAAACTTTGAGCATTTTTCGCTCACATCATTTGTACAACCCGGTACAGTTGAGGTTTGTCTATTGTTGTTGTTTATTAATATTGTCAATAGAACCGTAGAAAACTCGAATCATTGTGGTTTTGAATTGTCGAACTAAGAAACGGGTGGACTACGCGTTAAACAGCGACTTTAGTCGTTACAGTTCTCAACTAGGATTGTTCTATTTGGAGAAACAGAAAATTGAATTGCTCATTTGGAAACGGTCAATTTGGATCGTCTGCCTATTTGAACAAGGATCAACTTGGATCTCCGTGTCGCGATTCTATTTTGTTTCAAACTCGGTGAAGTCCCCTGTTTTTCTTTTTAATCTTCGTTTTTGCATTAATTGATAATGACTAAAAAATCGAAACGGTTGATCTCTACTGGGAAACATGTTGATAGTGAATTTAATGATACTGCTGGTTCCGCCTCACATAGCTCTTGCTTGTCGCATTTAGGTAGTTGTAATTTAGAACCTAAACCCGAACAGGTTATGCGGGATTTACAGCAGGATTTAGTAGTAATGAAGGAAATGATAGCTCGGTTGTGCCGATCCAACGACAATCCGGTGGCTAATTTTGCTGTCGCTGATCGTCAACTTGAATCGTAAGTAAGCAAAGCGCCACAGAGAATCGTGAACGATTCTGCTCCACTTCCAAAGATTGAATTATCACCATTTGATGGTAAGACAGTGGACTACTGGAAATTTATAAGGCAGTTTGAATGCCATGTGGAATTTTAATAGCAGCCAAGCAATATAAATTACTTCAGTAAAATAAAACGGGGTATACAAGTGCATAAGGAAAATGTGTACACAAAAACAATGTAGGATAAAATTGTTGAGAATTAGGAAGAATCCAATTGTTCAGACAGAAAATAAGAAGGAATTTTAAACAAAAATTTCGTCATTTACACCTCCCGCCAAATCCCTTCTAAATTTGGTGTTCCGGATGAAATTAACTGATTGGTTCCGCCTCCATACCCAACTACTCCAATCTTAACCCAAAAAAACGCAAGACAAACGGCAAAATGACTTTATTGAGTGGCGAGTCACACACGTCACATCGCATTGCTATCACTGGACATATGTGGCTTTTTATAGAGAAAACTTTTGTCAAACGTAGACTCACCACGTCCTCAAGCTTTGCTCCTGACCCTTTAAGAAGTTCGGGCTTGCCCTATTTGCGCCACCGCGCCAACCTCCGGGCCTTCGTCTTCTTGAGATCCTTCCAGCAGACAAATTTTCCGTATATCGCGGGTAACCAAAACATTCTTTGTACGAACAACAACAGACTTGACTAAATTATCTTCGCTCACATATATATCCACAACAATACCTAGTGGCCAAGCACGCTTCGAAGCAAGGCTTTCGATTCCGTAAACCACCGCCTTCTAGAGATTAAGCTTGCAGCGAAAGGCATTCGGGGTAGTCTACTTGCTTGGATGAAGGCCTTCCTAACAGGTAGGACATTCCGAGTTAGGGTAGGATCTACGCTGTCAAATAAAACCTACGTGATCGTGGTGTACCCCGATGTTCGGTACTTGGTCCTCTTCTATTCATGATTTTCATCGATGACTTGTCCTCTGTATTAAAGTGCCCATGCTTCATTTTTGCGGATGATGTGAAATTCATCGAATCAACGGACGAAGATAACTTGATGCACGACCTTGAACGGGTCATAAACTGGTCATACAAGTGGGACCTCCCACTGAACCTTAATAAGAGCCAACTCTTGTCTGCACTGGTTGATAAGATTTCAGTTCAGGTGTCGGGCAATTCTTTCACCATTAGCGCCACACAGCGTGTTGAGGATTTGGGAGTACTAGTTAGAACTGACTTCAAATGGGAGAACCAATGCGCCGCTGCAGCTCAACGTGCTCGCAAAGTTCTCTTTTAGCTGAGATCCGTGTTATCCAGCAGAAGACCCGAAGTATTCCTGCTTCTTCACAAGGCATTGATTCGGCGGCATTTAGAATATTGTGTCCAGGCGTGGTTTCTTTACTACAAGAAGGATATCGTTCAACTCGAAATCGTACAGCGTCTAACAACTCGCATGATTGAGGGTCAGTGAGGGAAACCATACGCTGCACGTCTGAAGTCCCTAGATCATTTCTCACATACGCACCGTCGTTTGAGAGGTGACTAAATTAAAACCTTCAAGATCTTGAGGGGGTTTGGTGGCGTTATCTTGACCGACTTCTTTGCCTTAAGTCCTGAGCTGGGCACCCGGGCCCATTCACTCAAAGTTGCTACGGAACGATGTAGACTAGACTCCATGAAAAACTTTTCCAGCCTCAGGGTAGTAAATTTCTGGAACCGGCCTCCAGAAGTACTTATATCCTGCAGTTCTGTCGCAAGTTTTAAGCAGGGTTTGGGTAAGCTTTTTCCTGATCTCTCCAACTAATTTGTATGCAAGTTTATGTTGTTCACCATTTTTAGCGTTGTTTGATAAATAAGTAAATGCAAAAGTTCTGTTTGTTTAATACACAACTCTACTTCAGCTTACCTCTAACCGTACTGGTGAACAGAAATGTATTCTTATCTTTCCAGCATCATTTATAACGAGGTGCTTCCTAAATACAAGCCGGATAATCCCTTGGCATCGCGATCGTCGTGGATATCCAAATCACAATAAGAATAAACGCCTTGGCAGTGGTGGTTGCTTCTCTGCAGCTTTTCACCGCAAGAAATTCTGGACACTCGATTGGCTCGTTCGCCACTTTGCGCGGTACGTTCAACTTGGTTGTATTTCCCACGCTCTTCCACATAATCTATTTCCAAATCGCTGTTCTCTGATTTTGCTGTAAATTGTTAATCAATTTATCGTATTATATACACATCGTAACTAGAATCAACATATTCTATTACGTTTTTGAAAATTTATATATATATTTATCGTTATTCAATTTTTTTAAAAAAAATCGAACTATGCCTAAAGTTTCATATCCCTGCATTTCAATTGAATGTGGTAAGAAAGTTGTGAAAGACATAGCTTGTGATGTGTGCCAGAGATGGGCGCATCCAAAATGCTCTGGCATTCTTGCCAAGCATTATGAAACTTATTGTAAAAATAGTTTCATGGAATGGTTATGCTGGGAGTGTAAGAGAAACGCACGGGAAGTATTCCTGAGGACCTCTGCTAGTAGTTTGAACAATGTTGTAGCAAATAGTAAGAGTTCACCGTTGTCCCACGCCGAGGTCGTAATAAAAAGAACAACTCCGTCAACAAAACCCCGCCCTGTCCGCAGTACCATCGGTAAGAATCAAAAAGCAACACAGGGGGTGAAAAGAACCCTAAAAAGAAAACCGTCGATAACAGTAAATGTCCGGTAATAACACAGCAAGCTAACTACGTTGCTTTAGAAAGACAAATAAATGCCTTAGCTGAGCAAGTTAGTAAGCTTGCTGCACCCTATAAAATGGTGGAAACGAGGCCATCTCGTACTCTCCTCATCCTAAATAGGAAAGAGCCGCTGATTTGCGAAAGCAAATCCCGGCGCCAAATTGACCGTTCCAGGGTTCAAGACATTTTGCGCATGGCAGGGCTAATTAACTGCCAGGTAAAAAGGGTCCATCGTGTAGGCCGGTGGAACCCAACTGTAAGTAGCGCTCGTCCAATCTTGGTAGAATTTATGAACCAGCAGGACAGGGATACGCTTCTTTTAAAAAGTGCTTACCTTGAGCGATACACAAATGGGCGATTCAAAGTTGTCCAGGATAAGGGGCCTCAACCACATTTTCATGGAAAGCGTTCAAAAGTGCCCATGACTGGCTTGGAAACTCCCATGAAAGGGATTAACCTTAGCCACCATAAAATGTTTAAGTCATCTGCCGTAGTTGTCATTGAAGATGTACTCCAAAATGGCCCGCCAGTATAATACGAGCGCATGAAAAACTCGCTTTTCAGTAAGCTTCTGAACGAGGAAAATCTATGTACACCTGCCATTAGGCAGGTGCAAGCTCGTTCTCAAGGGAAGTTTAGCCACTTATCAACTTCTCCGGTTTCAAAAAACAGGGTATCAGCGACGGTGCTCCCACCCCGAGTAAAGTTAGTTTAAAATGTGCGCAGAATAGAAATACCCGTGTACTGTACACAAATGCTTGCAGTATACGTAATAAAATGGGGTGAGCTGCAGCTTGTCGCACTGAAAAACCAGGTCGACATAATTGCCATCTCCGAATCATGGTTGAAACCAGATGATCATGTTCCGTCATTTGTATCAAATAAGTATGCCAACTATCGTCAGGATGTGGATACTTGTGCTACGAGAGGGGGAGTGGCAATTATGATAAACGAAGATCTCCCTCACAGTGAGACATCGATAAAGATCGCTTCTCACTCAATCCAACTTACATCGGTATTTCTTACTGTCGCTAGGAGAAGACTGGCACTTGCATGTGCCTATAGAAGCCCGACTGCTTCATCATTAGACGACCAATTACTGATGGACACATTGGAAGTACTAAAAGGGCAAAGCAACGCATTAATAATTGTCGGAGACTTCAATCTCCCGGGCATTGATTGGCGTACTGAAATTTCTTCACCAGAGTCAGTTGAGTCGCAATATCTAGACTGGTTTCATGTCGGGGCCTTTTATCAACATGTCAGGGAACATACAAGGTTTAGGACAGGACATACTCCGCTTGACTACGGTACGTGATCCAAATTACATTTCCATATTACTTTTTCCTCTATACGCTACATACCGGAACCGATAACTTGTGATAATATCCTAAAGTTAAAATTTACGTTTAACGATATTCGATATAATATGCATCCTAAAACATCAATCTCACGCCGCATTAAAATTCGTAAAATTCCTCAAACAAGAAATTGCCCCGTAAGGTTAGATAATGACACTTCTTTAATCTTAAATAAATTGAAAAATTAGAATCTGAAATATTGAGTCTACGTAACAAAATAACAACTTCTCAGACTTTATTTGATTCTCTTAAACCTTTATTATCTCTTATGAAGCCTAATTCCAATATTGATAATGATATCCTCATACAAACCAATAAATTTAATGAAACTCTTTGTACTGAAATTACTCAAAGAGAAACTCGTTTTAAGAATATCATTTTATTTAATGTAGCTGATAATTATCCTTTAAATGACTCGAAATGTGTTTTCTCACTTCATACGGTATTCCGGTAGATTGTACTGATTTTGTCCGTTTACGCAAAAACAGCCTGAAACAACGAACTCCAATACTTATAAAATTCACCGATAAATGTTTCGTTTCATATATATTAGAGAAAAGAAATATTTTGAAATCCATTCCCAGATTCTCTAACGTTACTATGAAGCCAGACCTCACCACTATGCAGAGGCGTTTCGGTCATAAGAAACGCAAAATAACAATTATTCTCACAAATCAGTCTTTTTCTGATTCATCTGAGTGTATGCAGTGTGATTCAACTGTAGTTATCACACCTTTAAGAAGTCAAGATTTTATCACCTGCATACGACATAATTCACAGAACACCGCCACCCACTAAGCGTTCCCTTACCTACATTCGAACTGACACAACCTCTTCTCCCAAATCCTGGCTCATTCAGAAACACGGCATTTAAGAAGCCCTCAAACAAACAAATGACGTTGATGAATAATAATAATAATAGGCACGCACATTATACCAGTTACCGTATTTAACCACCATACCCCCCTAAACAGTATAATCAGTCTCCCGTTGACTACACCTTGCTTCACAGACCCTTCTCTCACTCCCCTGGTTATTATGCTCAACCATTTTACTCCTCTAATTATATGACTCAAAATCCTCCATTTTATAATCGATACACATCTCAATACGTACCATACACGCCTTTTTATGATCATGCCAATTTTTTTCCCAAAATAATAAATTAAATATTAATTGCTCTAAATTTTTGTCTCAACTTACTTCCACTCCTTTTAATCCCGCTCCTTTTTATGTTAGTATTCTACTTTCAAATGCCCGATCAATTACCCCTAAAATCCAAATGCTAAAATCTTTTCTCATTACGAACTTAGTAGACATAATTCTTATAACTGAAACGTGGACCCGAGATGACCAGCCTGACTCAACACTTATAGTACCTAATTACCAGATATTCAGGAATGACCGAACATTGAAACAGGCAGGTGGTACTCTTATCTATGTTCATTCCAAATTTAAAGCTGATACCTTTACTTCACCTAGTCTGACAGAACTAGAAGACTCAACATGGATTGTATTACCATCTTTAGATCTCTTAATAGGTTGTATATATTATCCACCGTCTTCAACCATCTCTAAAATGGATTCATCAATTAATGCGTTTATAGAAGCATCTCTACACGACACGAAACATGAGCTTATTGCTGGTGACTTCAACATGCCAAAATTAAACTGGCACGATCCTGCACATCACAGCTGCTATACACCTTTCACTAGAACGATTGACTTACTAGGATAAAAGCAATTTATTGACTAACCTACAAGAAATGACAATATCTTAGACCTAGTCTTCACTCTGAACCTTATTCCAGCTAACCTGAAGGTAATTCCATCTTTCCTTAACAGTGACCATAGAATATTATCATTCCAAATATTATGCGCCACAACTTCTGTCAATTTTTCGCAGCCAGCTAATTATAAGCATACCTACAACTACATTAACTGGAATCTACTGTCAGAATTTATTAGAACAGAAGACTGGAGCCGATTCTTCTCCTCTAGTGATTTCACAACAGTCTCTTCAACATTTCATTCACAATTGAGAGGGTTACTTATGAAGGCATCATATAAGCTCATTAGGCACACAAAATTAACGAAAGCCCATAAAATAGAAAAGAAAATGATGAAACTGCATTCCGTTGCTGTAAAAACACATGACATATTCGCCCTTCTTCGTGCTTATTAACTATCAAGAAGTCACAGATATGCTTTAGATAACACTCTTAGAGTCGACGAAAACAAAGCTCTTATAAGTCAGGATAAGCCAAAATCACTAAGTAAACTTTTCAAGTTAAGATCATCCAACTCACCCAGCAACATAAATTTCATCATCATATATTGTAATTCATCCGCAGTTAAAACAATTGTTAGTTCACCTAATGCTATCTGCGAAGAATTCCTTCTGTACTTTACCTCTACCTACAACAATTCAAACTACGTTTACACAACCAGTCATCTTCCTTCGCCGAATACACTAAATACTTTAAGTATAAACCTGAGTGACATAAATAAATTATGTCAGCAATCAACTACCAGTCTTAAACCTGACACAACAGGCATACCTCCAGCCATATGCAAAATGGGTGGTAAAGACTTTCAACTCCTCCTGCTTAACCTATTCAACGCATCTTTTGAATCTGGTACCTTTCCGGCAGAATGGAAACACTCAATTGTTATACCTAGATACAAATCTGGCTCAAAACACTTAGTTACTAACAACCGGCCAATAAATCATACAGCCTTCTTATCAAGATTATTTGAAAAAATTGTAAAGAAAGCTATGCTTGAATACCTGACACCTAGTTTCTTTTCTAAGGCACAGCACGGATTCCTTGACAAAAGATCCTGCATTACTTGCCAGCTAGAATACTTAGACTGCATCACAAGTTCAATTGAAATTGGCTTTTCAGTTATAGTTGTCTTCCTTGATATAACCAAAGCTTTCGACACAGTACCGCATAACCTATTACTATCTAATCTAAGTTCATTTGGTATAGGTGGCAATCTTCATTCTTGGCTCACTTCTTTTCTTACAGATCGCACATACTGTGTTGAGGTTAATGGTCACAGATCGCGCACCTTGCCGATTCCAAGTGGCGTGATACAAGGCAGTGTTTTAGGTCCATCACTTTTTCTCCTATACATAAATGATGTACATAAAGTCGACTCTCATAGTTAACTATTCCTGTTCGCAGACAACATGAAAGTAGTAATTTCCTTCCCATTTTCTGATACACAAACTTACATTGCCAGACTAAACAAAGATTTGGATGCATTATCCAAATGGAGTAAAATTAACGGTCTCTCATTTTCTGTAGAAAAATCTAAGTTCATGCCTTTGAGATGTACAATTCTCAATCCTTCTTAATGGTAATCCTATTCAAATTATCGATTGCACACTTGATCTTGGGTTCAAATATTCAGCATCGCTTACATTCAACGAGCATATACATCACGTGATCTCAAAAGCAAAGCAGAGTGTTAATGTGATTCATAAGTTCTTCACTCTCCCACACTGTAAGTTAGAACTTTATAAACTTTTCACCATACCCCTCTTTGATTACTGTAATATAATTTATAGCAGTATAAATAAAACCGATACCATCCTTTTGGAAAAAGTACAACGTACTTTTACCAAATCAATCACCGGATATAGCTCGAATCAATCATATAGAGAAAGATGTAAGCAGCTCAAGCTAGAACCACTATGGTTCCGTAGAATTAGACACAACCTAATACTGTTCTTTAGAATAATATCTTCTGATAATATAGATATAAATTCGTCTATTCGCTTCCGACAAGGTTCTAGATATAATTTAAGAAATCAAGATAACCTAGTGGAATTACCTAGATCCTGTACGAAAGTAAGAAGTAACTTCTACCTAAATAAATACGCTAAACTCTGGAATATTCTTCCGAAAAACATAAGACTTTGTACCTCACTATGTGATTTTAAATCACATCTGTATTCATTTCTCACAGTTGAAAAATTAATTAAACTTCTCAACCTGGATGTCTCATTAGATGAACTATACAATCATGGCATTGCTGGATATTAACAGTGATATCAGTTTTCAACTTTCATAGTGAACAGTTACTCCGTCCCTTAGTATTTCTTTTCCAGATTACCTCTTTACATCCATATGAAGAATTCCGGTTCACAAACGAGTCAACACTGGGACGCCAAATCTTCTACGAATACCCACGAAAAGACACTCTCCATTCAGAACATATATTCGACAATAATAATGTGTTCCAACTGAACATTTTTGAAGATTCTGACTCTTCGAGATTCCTTGCATCTTCGATGTTCCGGTCCATCGTTCTTCAATATTCTTTGTATCATTTTTCCCCTCACCCGATTTTCTTTTCATACAATAACTGCTCATATATTGAATTTCTGTAAAACTGATTGATTATCATTTACCTGGACCATTTTAACGAACGAAAAAATTATCAGCACGTATGACCTTGAAGATGTTAATAATTATTGTCCATTTGTATGCTTTATGTATACAAACAACTTTGATAATTATCGATCATGCTTAGCATGCCTTGGAATTCCAAGAATAAAATATTTATTTATTTATTTATTTATTTATTTATTTATTTATTTAACTTTAGATTTGGTTCTATCGTCTCATGACAGAGATATTTATGGAATCAAATACCTTTCGCCACTAGGCAAAAGCGACCACGCTGTAATTCTTCTTGACTGGAATTTAGTGCGTCCTAGTCCCCAAGTAAAGATGTCCCGCAACTTTGGTCGAATGAACATCGTCCAACTACAAACTAAAGCAATGAATCTAAGTTGGGAACCAGACGAATTAGAACCTAGTGTAGAAATCAGGTGGAATATTATAAAAGGGCACCTTTATGAACTACAGGATAATTTTGCTCCTCTACAACCAGTGAGAACGCGAGGAAAACCACCCTGGTAGAGCGCGTCTATTCGCAAGGCTATTAGATGTCGTGACCGTAGCTGGAGGGCTTACAAATTCTGTGGAACTCACAGAACTAGACTGCAGTACATACAGACCAGAAATTCAGCTGTTGCGCTGCAAAGGAAAGCTAAAAGGGACTTCGAATCCCGACTTACCCAAAAAGCAAAGATTAACTTGAAAGCTTTTTATGGCTATGTTTATTCCAAGCGATCATTAAGAGAAGAAATAGGTACGTTAGTGCTGGACGATGGCAATACGGCTTTGATTGCACCGGAAAAAGCCGATGCGTTGCATTCATTCTTCTGCAGTGTTTATCGGCGCGTTTTAGGTAACTGTTTAGAAACTCACGAGTGCAGAGCACCTCCCTTCAGCTCGGTGGAGGTTAATCAAGAAATTGTCACCACAGTTCTGTTGCAGCTGGACAAAACTATGTCAGCTGGCCCCGACGGTATACATCAGGCTTTTCTTAAACCGCTCGCGAATATAGTTAGCCTTGTAATCAGAAATCTTTTCGAAGCTACCTTACTCCAGGGTATACTACCGGATGATTGGGAACGAGCGGCGGTAATAGTCATATACAAAAAGAGTCTCATTTCGGATATACGCAACTACATGCCAGTAAGCCTGACAAGTATTCTTTGCAAGTGCTTGTAAAAAATCATTCGGTACCAGGTATGTAAACATTTGGTAGCCAATTCCTCACTATCCGATGCCCAGCACGGATTCTAGAAAGGAAGGTCCGGCCTAACAAATCTTCTAAGCTTTCTGGACGAAGTGACATTACGCCTCGATGAAGGGAGAGTAGTCGAAGTCTGCTATCTTGATTTTCAAAAGGCATTTGACTCGGTGAACCATAGGTACCTCCTGCATAAACGAAGTATGTGTGGCGTCACAGGTGACCTACATCGATGGTTAGACAGCTTCCTAACTAATCGCACTAAATATGATAAAATTGCAGGGGAGTGCTCACAGGAATCACTGATTCTTAGTGGAGTGCCTTAAGGCTCGGTGCTTGGTCCATTACATTTTTCTTATTTTTGTAAACGACCTGGCAGCGTGCTTGAGTTCACGCTGCTTCCTGTTTGCTGATGATGTTAAGATCCCAGGAACCAACAGTAGAGATACGCTTATCTCTGATTTAGAAAAAGTAATCGAGTGGACAAAGACCTAGGACTTGCCACTAAACCTGGGGAAGAGCTGTCTTCTGACGACTGATTTAGCGACAACCCAACTAGAAATTGGTGAAGGAACTATCACAATAGCGGCTGCTCAAAAAGTGAAGGATCTTGGCATTACCATAACAGGCGATTTTAAATAGGCTACTTAATGTGCCGAAGCAGCAAACAAGGCTCGCAGAGAATTGTTCAGACTTCGCTCAGCGTTATCTTGCCGAAAACCTTCAATCTTCATTCCCTTATACAAAGTAGTCGTGCAGCCTCACTTGGAGTACTGCGTTCAATCCTGGGCACCGTACATAAAAAAGGATATAGCATGTCTCGAAAGGGTCCAGCGCCTTGCGACTAGGATGGTTGATGGTCAGGCAGGTTAAACTTATGAGACTAGACTCAAGGACCTCGGTTTGTTCTCACTAAAGAGACGGCGGCTGCGAGGTGACCTAAGAGAAGCCTTCAAGATTCTAAAGGGTCTTACGGGTGATAATATTACTGAAATCCTTGAACTTGCCCCTAAAGCAGCTACAAGGGGTAATTCCATGAAACTTCTTAAGAGTCGGCCCAGGTTGCTGGCAAGTGAGCACTTTTTCAGCAACCGTGTGGTCAACTTATGGAACAAGCTCCCAGATTGTATAGTAAGCCTCCCAAATGTGTTGAGCTTTAAAAGGGAATTAACGTTAAATGGTTTATCATATTTCCGCATATTATCTAATAAAAAACTTTTACAAAAAACAAAAAAACGTATTTCTACATTTTTATCATATCTGTCTAGGCCTGGACAACCTGACAGTAAATTAGCCCACATGCAGTCTATGACTGTGTTTCACTTTACCTCAACCAGGCTAGTGATTTCATACACCACACATTGTTCACCCATATTATTGCATTGTTTCCTGAATAGCTGACCTCTCACCGTGCTGGTGAAAAGAAACCCTACCTTACTTTTCAGATATTCGTAAACAAGAACGTGTGAAAAGTACGAACTGTATACTCGATATCGAAATGCCGGGTGCTCAACCGCATAACGTCGAAGGAAATCTGGGCGCATGATTGGCTTTTAGCCACCTTCAGCCCTGTGCA
>JACCGJ010019290.1:0-23365 GCA_013407085.1 Atriophallophorus winterbourni | reverse complement strand
TCGCGTAAAAGGAATTTATGGTTAATTTCGCAAACGTTTTGTCTTGCACTCGCGATGAGGTGTCTAGCTTCTTCATTAATATTGAGAGAAGAGGAGTGTCTAAATCCAAGGTCCCTAATTTCTGCAGAACGTGTGATGGTTAAGCCATTTATCTTTAGTGTGTTATAAGGGATTGAACAACGTAATTCTATATAGTGTGTCTCAAAAGCAGAAAATTCCAATCCCCATTGTGAGCCCTAACTAGATAGAGAGGCAAGATCACGGTTAAGGGATATCAGAGCCTGTGACACTCCACCAGGAGGAGATGTTATGACGACTTTTATGTCATCTGCGAAGATAAATAGCTTAGAGTGATCTACAACATTTTGTAGATCATTAACATAGATGAGAAATATAAGTGGACCTAGAACACTGCCTTGAGTTACGCCGCTTGGAATCGACTGATTCGTTGAGGTTACACCATTAACGTGAACCGCAAAGGTGCGGTCAGATAGAAAAGAACCGAACCAGCTCAATAAAGGCCCATGAATACCTAAACATGATAACTTCAAAAGAAGTAGCGTATGAGGAACCCGATTGAGAGCTTTTCTTATGTCCAAGAATAAAACATTCACTGCTAGTCCTTGTTCAATGAAAGCGGTTATGAGATCTAAGTATTTTAACTGGCAGGTTACACAAGAGTTTTGGTTAAGGAATCCATTTTGGACTGGAGAGAACGCCTCTGGACCAAGGTAGCTCAACAAAGAATTTTTGACTAACCTTTCAAATATTCTAGACAGAATAGGAGTATGATTAATGGTAGAAGTTAAAACCACTACCCTTGCAGTCGTGAGGTCACAGGTTCGAGTCCCGGTGGCGGAATTATTGTCTGTAAATAATTCGTCATCAGATTAAGGACACATTATTTCTTCCAAATAGCGTTGTCTAACTTCTATATCCCTTATCTTAATTTCAATTTTGTTCAAAGCGACAGAAGTTCAAACAAACCACTGGCTGATAATTGTTGATAAAAATCTTTTAAGTATGCCTACTTACAAACTTCAAGTGATAGCAGGTGCAGTGCTCAAGGAAAGTTCCAGCTCTCATGAGCTGGATCCATTTTTTGATACGTTTCCTAATGACACTCTCACTAATGACTCTCCCCACAGTTCCTTTTTTCAATCTCTGCAACCATTCGTGCACCGTTTCGCTGAACCAGCAAAGGCGAAACTCAACGAAATGGAATTAAAAAGAAAATCAAGGGGGCGGATAAAATGGGAGAGGGAGATTGCTTTGGAAGAAATCGAAATTAAGATAAGAGAGATAAAAGTTAGAAAATCCCATTGTGAAAAAATGATGTCATCAATCGGATGACGAGTAACTTTTAGAAAATAATTCCGCCACCGTGACTTGAACCTGCGACCTCAGGACACTTAGGCGAAGCACATGACCAATACACTACTAGCTCACTGACGCATTGTCTAAATTAAAATTAGTTAGATAAACTTTTTCTTTTTCAATGCCACACCCCTTTTCAGCCTAGCCAAAATTGGTAGTGTAGATAACGTTTACCTGATTAATAGGGCGATAATTCGTAACGAGGTTCGAATTACCAAATTTTAAACGTGGGATAATAACAGAGTGTTTCCAATGAGTTGGAAGAATACCAGATTTCACAGGAATATTGAAAAGATTTAATAAAATCAAATCAAGCATTGTGCAGTTTTTATTCTGCATTCAAAAATGATAATTATTTTGAAAGAAATACTTGAGAATGATTTCAATTTCCAACCTTCAATATATAGTATTAATTACACTGTCTGTATTTTATACTGCAGTAACGAAATAACAGTAACGAAATTAAAAGGGAGAAAGCTAATAAATAATAATAGATCAGAATTAATCACGTTAAAATAGACACGTAGTTCTTACTCAAGTTTACTGATTGTCACTTTCTGGCAGATAAATGTAGCAAGGATATGTGAAATAATTTTATTCCAATATACCGAGAAAAATCAAATACCAGTATTAGAGCCAAACAAATACATTTTATTCTTTGTACTGTGATAATGGATATGCCACCGTCAAAACTTAATGCGCCGTTGTCAAGATTTTCGTAGTCTTGTAAAGTTTTGTAATCATTCAATAGTTCATAGGAAAGTGAACGAGCGAAAATATGATTTTTGTCTACTGCGACTACACTTCGTTCTTTTATGTTCTTTTCCATTTCCTCCAGCCTAGTTTGTTTCATGCGCTTTCCGAGACTACTAACTCTGTCAAGCATCGCTATAACTTTTCAATGGAATCTAGAAGATATAGTTTGAAAATAATTGGAAATGATAAATTGTGACCCGTTATCTATCCTCATAATTGTTAAAAATATGTTCCTAACTATTCAACGTCACAAGATTTTGGCATACTTAGTGTGTTTGTCTGTGCATGATAGATGAAAGAATTATATTTTATGATCCTTGTTTGAGAAAGGAAGCAATATTTGCAGGGAAATACTAAGTCAATAATGTTTTTCTTTTGTGGAGCTATATTAAAAAATTGTGCACAAACGAAATGGACAGAGAGGATTCCATAAAGCAAGCATAAAGCGTTCAAATGAGGGCGGAGTCGTAGCAGGTGAGAAGTGAATGCATATATGTAAGAGATCATAATTTGGTAGTGCTAGTCAGGCTCAATTTTCGATATGATTAAAGACGGAAGAAATGATGATGTTTGCTTGTATTTAAGAGTGAACATAAACAAGTCAACCCATACACGTTTTGAAACAAGATTTTATATAAAACGTGAGAGTTTGACATCGGGAGTTGATAATCTGGTTGCTTTTCTTTCGCTAAGATGTAAGTTAATGAAACAATATCAGCTGGATAAAAAATAATATATGAACGTCAAGCTATTTGCTTTCAAGTTTTGGATCGAGCGTTATTTGAAATAAATCCAAGTTGTAAGGGGCGATTAACAGGAATGGATTATTATTTAATTTATTATTATGTGTTGCAGGATGGTTCATTGTAAAACTATATTTGAGGCAATGAAGAATTTTTAAACTTTGAGTGAAGAAACTTAGAAGAATGCGTGTAAAAGTTGGTGTTAATATTTAAATTGTTGTTAAGGTACTATCCTCAGGGTGAAAAGGTGGTCATTAGCTATGATAAATCAAACATGGACTTCAGTATTAGGGTATGGGGAGTTTGAGTTGCCATTGAATTTCGTGATTCGCTTCATTAGGCATTACCATATAATTCTCTGTAGAATAGTGTCTCAAACTCAAATTTAGGAATATTTCTTTTATCAAAGGTTGAAGAATTCCCAATAGATGCATATCTGTGTAATAGTGTGCCATTTTGTCGAAGCTAAGGTAATACGATTTTTCTTCTTGACCGAGATGTAAAACTATTGGATGAGATATTGAGTTGTGCTCGATTATTGTATAAAGAAACCGATGCAAGAGGTGCATTTAACACTTCTGGAACCTCACCAATTCCATAGTTCCTTCCTAATTAGTGAAATTATAGATACAAGAATGGATGGTCACCGTACGCTTATATAACCTGAATCTACGTTGAATTGGAACTAGGTCAGGTTTAATAAGGACATTGTTATATTTTAAAATACAGTTGAACACATACTCATGGTCTAAAATTTGTGACGCTGAACGTCTTTCACTGAGTGTTATTGAGATTTGACAGCATTTGAAAAAAGTTAAATTTTTCGAGCTCAATCTCGAGGTGTAATCTAGTGCAATGCCATAAGTAGAACAAATAGCAGTTTAAACATAGTCTTAATGTTAACTGTTATCTATATTTAACAGTATAACATTTTCGGATCTTAATAATCTTTGCAAGGTTTTGATGCAAATTGATTCAATGAACACAACGTTTCGTTGAATTATATCGTTGGCGATGTTTCAAATATCCTCCATGAGGAAAGTCATTAATTGTAAAGTATTGCAAACCTGAGTACCAAAAGAGTTAATTTTGGGAATTTCAACTAATTTGGATTCAAAATTATTGAGTTTCATTGGAATAAAGAAAGTGTTCTTATCTAAACAAATATATGTGTTCAAATTTTCAGGAACTTCAAGTAGATCAATTAGCAGGTAGTGTCCACATTTATTTTCCATCTTTCTATTTTGTACATACATTTCTGTGCCTTGTGTGATTATTCCTTTTGTGCATTGTTTGCTTCATTTGAATTAATGCTTGCGCAAAAAGATGTGTGATGTTTGTGATGCTTGCGCAGTAATGTGTGTTTCTCTTCAGATTTCCAAAGACAGAAATTATGGACGCTTGATTGGCTCGTTAGCCACTTAATGTGTTGTACATATTAAAATGAATAGAACTGAAAAATACACTTTTTGACGGCTTAATTATTTTTCGAACCAACAGACATTGTTTTTGTTCCGTGGTTGCGACGTTTGAGTTTGTTGCTTCGTGTGGGAATAGTGATTTACGGCTCCTCTATCCTAGGATTCCATCTTGTGGAATTTCCTGTGTGGATTCATTCCTTTCTTCTTTGAGTAAACTTGATCGTTCGTTAGACTTCTCATTTCTCTATCGACATTCGTTACGTCGAAGATAAGCAAACTTGGTCGCCGATGACATTTCTTGAATTGCCATTTCTGTTTTTTCTTTGATTTGATCTTTTTCTTTTCGCTAACCGTCAAAGTAAGATTGATACAACAGAACTTGTTTAATGTCGATATTTGAATTTGCCACAAATCCAGTCATCCAACACCATAGCCTTGTTAACTTGTCATATTTCGGCAGCTTAACCTATAGCACATTTTCGTTTTTCTCTACGATGTGTCATTTTTAATTATTTTCTCTCGATGTTGCATCCTGGAAAGCGCGGTACCTTGAGACTCATCGCAGATTCTTCATTTTGACCGTCAATGTATAAGGATATACGAAGCTGGGTGCAGCATTGCATCCTTTTCAGAAAGAACGAAATATCTCTACACGTTATCACACCTTACATTCATTTTAGGTATCCAAACAGTCGATTCTGTCGTGCGCCTCTCGGTGTCGTCGGTCCTGTGCCATTATTGAGAGGCTATTTTTTTGATTCTAACGGCGTTTGATCATTTTACACGACAACCGATTGCTGTTCCGATTAAAGACACATGTTCTGAGATTGTAGCACACGCCTTCGTCTAACATTGGATTGCCAATTTCGCCAGACCATCCAAGTAGCATTATTCAAGACAGAGTTCTAGGTCCCCTTCTTTTTCTTATCTATGTTAGTGATCTGCAAAATGTTGTAGATAACTCTATGCTATTTATCTTCGCGGATGACATAAAAGTCGTCATAACATCTCCGCCTGGTGAAGTGTCACAGACTCTCATATCCCTCAACTGTGATCTTGCCTCTCTATCTAGCTGAGGCGCACAATGAGGATTAGAATTTTCTGCTTTTAAGGCACACTATATGGGATTACGTTGTTCAACCCCCTGTAACACACACACTTTCGGCAGAAATAAGATACCTCGTATTTAGATACTCATCTTCTCTCAATTTCATTGAACAAGCTAGACACTGCATCACGAAATGTAGAGAATCTTTATCTTAATTAACCATGAATTCCTGTTACGCGAGAGTAAAATAGCATTGTATAAGTTGAAGGTCCTACCAATTCTCGATTATTGTAATATCATCTATTCTCACATGCGTAGGCGTGATTGTTTTCTCTTCGAGAGACTTCAACGTACTTTCAGCAAACTAACTTTGGACTATTCTGACCCTTTGCATTATCTTCAAAAATGTAATTGCTGAATGTCGAACCATTATGGCTACGCAGAATTCGCCCGAATCTGCTTCTTATCTTTCGAATCATTACCCAGCAACGGAATAAGCCTTAGTCTGGCATGCGCTTTCACGATTGTATCCGATTGGATCTGCGCAACCGAACAAGGCTGTTGAATATCCCTATGTCTCACACTAAAGTTAAACCAAACTTCTTCTAAATAAGATATGCAAAACTTTGGAATTCTTTTCCTCTTCATTTCCGCATGTGCACTTCTACAGAAAAATTCAAAACGCTTATAGAAACACTCACCGTTCAATCACTATCCCAAATCATTACGATGAACTCTTCTCTAGATGTTCTATACTTTCATGGGATCCCAGGTTTTTAATTCCACATCTTTCTCCACATACTATTATATCGTCAGTTTTGATAGTAATCTCTAGGTAATCGGCCATCCAAGTGTTAGGTTATCGAACACTTGAAATGTTTTACATATCTTAACCGTTTCCGTGCGTTTTTAATCATTTCTACCATTTCATCATATACATAACCGTTATATGTGTATCTTAAAACCATATAAATCAAAACATGCTTTACTCTAACGTGCTTATAAAAAAAGCACAAAAAGCATAAAAGCCAAAATGCAAAAATTATTGTTTTTGTGATCTTTTTCATCGTTCATAACCGATTTACTATTTTACTCTGATGACCTTTCACCATGATGCTGAAGAGAATATTTTTGATTGTGTTCCTGTGTCTTCGACACCCAAGCCAACTCTGATAGTTGCCCGTGCTTCATCCGCATGAGACTGATTATTCTGTATGAAGCGAAAGCCCAACTGACGAACATTTTTCAGTTTCAATTTCCTGACAATTCTTTCAATTTCATGAATCGTACAACCGGCCCAAACCTAATGCAATATAAACCACAATCTCTCATCCAATCCATTTTCTTAATTTTTTCAATTTAGCTTAGAAGATTTTATGTACGTTTATTTAATCACAACCACTAACATTCCAAAAAATTTAATTTATATATTCATAGAAGAATTTTCTTTTTTCTGTTAATTAATTTTCACTGTGTCAATTATATTATCACGCGCACCTCTTCCTTCATATTTTTTTCAATGTTTGCTCCAGAATAAATCTCATCCTCCCCATTTGCATATTTTGATGCAATCTAGTTAAAACTTCATTACACTGTGACATTGAGCGAAAAGATTAACTTTCTTACCCGCTGTAAATTTACCATCCTTTGTTAAACGGAAAAATGTTCAAAAATTCCGCTTGTTAAGGTCATTTTTCCAATTCATTTATCGTGTACACATTGATAACCTGATCATGTTTCGCATGCTTTGGTTTACCAAGAATATATTAGTAGAAGCACATAAAGAGGAATAACAGGATTGTTTCAAGTGCATCCTGATCCTGATGCTACTGCGCATACCTGATGAGTATTAACAGCACAAACCGGTCGTGTGAGGTGTTTGATGGAAATGCATGCCAGCGCGGATTGCGGTTTATTTCTTTAGATGCTAATTGACGTGGAGCACGTCTGTGTTTCAGTTGGGTAAATGTAGGTAAATTCGGATGCATCTGCCCTCGACAGTGCACACTCCGATTCTAGTCACTGCTGCACAATAGGGAGATCATGCAACCCGGTAACAATTTTAGTTGCCATTCGAGTAGCCAAATGTCTTTTTCCAACCATGATCCCCGAGCGTGCGCTGTAATAGTTTTATTATAATAATAATTATTAATATCATTATTATTATTATTAAGATAATCACTTTCGACCGCGGTGCTCAGTATAAATTGATATTGTTCCGATATTTGACTCGAATACTTGGCTGTCAGCACATCCGAAACACCGCCTACCATACTACCTCAAATTGATTGGTTGAAATCTTGTCAGGCCGATCCTAATGGATGACAACGAATTTTTCATTTGTTCTTCTTTGAATTTATTCCATTATCAAAGAAAACATGCAATGCTCAGCCGCAGAGCTAGTTGTTAGTATAAGTTTGTGCCATGCAGGTGAACTCGTGCCTTTTCAGCCATTAATTTCTATCTGTGATTACATTACTCGTTTACGGTCGTTTATGTTCAAGTTGGATTTTACGCCTTCTTTTTAGCGCAATATCCACTAACATAAATCACCTCCTATCGATACTTGTGATTTTCTTTTTGTGTGACGTGAATCTGTTTGTGAACCACTACAACAATCCTATCATGGACCACGCAGAGTTATATATCGTTAATTTAATTATTTTGTTTGGGATAGGAATGATCGACGTGATACGGTTGCTATTCATAATCTGAATCAAGCTTTCATTAGGCCTGAGCCACCAACTTAATCAAGCGTCATTATACCCATTGCACTACCACCATGTCATCCAAACGTGCCTAACTCCCCCTTGTTCATCCCAATCCTCCAGTAACTTCCAGCTTCTTTGGAACTCGAACCAGTAGATATGTGTATTAGCACAAATGTCTTGCTAACTGTGTGCCTCATAATCATTTCTAACATATGTTATCCTAACGCTCTGGTGGAGGAGTATTGTAGTTATCTACATTCATCTTGTATCTTACTATTTTGTACATGTTAAGCGTCGTATCCTCAGTGCCACCGAGGCTACTTTTTGTAGTATGTTTGTTTGTACACGTTATTGTACCCCACTAAACTCTTTTTTTCTTTTACAGCCTGTATTCTTGTTCCAAGTTCGATAAAGCCTTTATTGAAAGTCTTTGTTTTCTCACTGTTCTCCTGATCGCTTGATCTCATTACAATTTATAGAACTTGTTTTCAATATCAAAAGATCGCTTCGTGAGACCGAATCAATCTGACACTGACCCAACCACACCAGATAGCTCACGTCATTGGACTCACTGGTTTTGCGCAATTTCTAACTTCCTGACCTCAATTGCTGAACTGAAAGCTGACAAACTAAACACTCTCATTAATTACGTTTCACCGAACCTGCATATTTTAATATCAGACTGTGTCACGTATGAATCTGCCAATTTAGTTTGGCAGAAAACATATGTGAAACCAACAAATGAAGTCTTTGCCCGACATAGCTTGTTTTCGTGTAAACAAGAACACTGTCGAAATATCGAACAATTCGTTCTTAAGCTCAATTCACTGGCCAAGGAGTGTAACTTTCAAGAAGTCGTAGCAGAACAGCATCGCCATCAGACTGTCAAAGTTTCTTTCGTTTCTGGTATTCACTCAAACACTGTACGCCTCCGTTTTTTAGAATTAAGATCAACGGATCTGTGTTCAGCTATTGAAAGTGCGAAAATTTTCGAAGCCGCAGAGACTTATTCTTCATCGTATGGCGTTACTGATCTGAATTTTTCTGCATTTGTGGATGCTGAAAAGAATCGACTACATCGCTGACCAATCTACCTTCAACTGATCAAAATGTTCTTCCCACTGTCAGCAGTGATACATGTTTATTCTATGGATACGGACGCCATCCCCGAAATAAATGACCAACTAGAGAATCAGTCTGTCGCAAATGCGGTGAAAACCGGCCGTTTTTGAAAGGTTTGTCGATCCAAGTACTTACGCGATCAACTGCGAGTGCAATCCTTTCCTCAGTGAGTGCAGCTGCTCTCAATCGGTTATCCTCTGCGATTGTGCTCGTTTTCATTAGTCAAGTTCCTTCCCAATCCTTAATTGACACTGGCAGTTAGGAAAGTTTTATTTCACATCCGGCATCTCAGAAATTGAAAGTACTAATTTTTGCCTCGCGTCCCGATATAACTTTGGCCTCGACCAGTTTCTCCAGTCAAACTAGAGGACACGGTTTTGTATTACTCCATTTCCAATCTAATTGTTATCATAATGTTAAGTTGTCCATACTGGATGACCTATGTGCTGACATCATTCTGGTTCATGACTTTTTACAACAACATATGATTGTCGAAATTTCTTTAGTCGGAGAAACCTACACTTATCGTTTGCGGTCTTGCTGCTATACGGATTGAACCACCTCTTTTCGAACACTTGACTCATGATTGCAAGCCAATCGGCATCAAGTCAAGGTTCCACTCACCGCAAGATCAGACATTTATTCAAATGAAATTCATTCACTTTTGAAAGAAAATATCAGAGAACCTTCTAGATCACGGTGGCGATCCAAATTGCTAGTTTCTTCCAAAGATAATCAGCGTTTAGTCATTGACTATAGTCAAACTATAGTAGACTATACTCGATGCCTATATGATTCCACGTATAGATGACCTGGTACAAAAATTCACGTCTTATAGTGTGGTCAGCACCCTGGATCTCAGCATTGCATATAATCAGATCTGGATTCATGCGTCCGATAAAACAAATACTGCTTTTGAGGCCTCTGGAAATCTGTACCAGTTTTATCGAATTGCTTTTGGGGTCACCAACGGTGTCGCCGTTTTTCAACGAATAATGGATACACTGATAAAAGAAGCCAATCTGAGGGACACCTTTGCTTATTTAGACAATGTCATTTATCTAGATTCACAGTGGCTCTCGAAATCACTCTTAACCCAGACAAATCTACTCTCGTAGCATCCGAAATAAACCTCTTCGGTTATAAAATTTCTAATGGATCTGTTCGACCAGATGCCGAACGTTTTCGATGTCTTGGAGAACTGAAACCACCTAAAGGTTCAGAGACACAAAAGCGGATCATCATCTTATTTACCTATTATTCAAAATAGTTACCATAATTCGCGGAAAAAGTTCATGATCTGATCCATAACCGAACTTTTCCACTTCCAAGAAATATTCTAAACATATTCAAATCATTAACGCTGGAATTACAAAATGCCGCTCTGGTGTTATTGAGCCAAACGTACCACTGGTTGTCGAGACGGAAGCTTCAGAGGTCGCCATTGCAGTCACTTTGAGTCAACAAGGGAAAACTGTTGCCTATTTCTCCCGAAAACTTTTTTCAGCCGAGCGAAAGTATCCAGCTGTGAAAAAAGAAACCTATGCTATCGTGGGATCTGTCATGAAATGGCGGCATCATCTGATTGGTAGTCACTTCAAATTGGTGACCGATCAACATTCAGTCGCGTTCATGTATGGCATTCAACACAAAAGCAAGATAATGAATGCTAAAATTCTTCGTTGGCGCCTGGAATTAACCGGTTTACATTATGATGTGGTTTACCGTCCTGGAAACCGAAATCTTGCTGCAGACATTCTTTTCATACATTGCTCGGCCATGTCATGTGATATTAATAAATTGCGTGAACTTCATGAAACGCTATGCTATCCTGGAATAACTCGCATGTTACATTTTACTTGGGTAAGAAATTTACCTTACTCTGTTTACAACGTGAAAGAAATGGTCAACCATTGTCTAAGTTGTCCAGAAGTCAAACCGAAGTTTTATAATCCTCCTCCCGTCAACATTGTTAAGGCTACCCAACCTTTCGAGTGCTTCAGCAATGATGTCAAAGGTCCACTACCATCTAATTATAATAACAGATATCTTCTGACGTGTATTGGCGAGTGCTCACGTTTTCCTTTTGCGTTCTCATGTTTCGGAATGTCTTCAACTGTTGTGAGCGATTGTCTGAACGACAGTTTTACGATTTTGGTATGCCAGCATATATACATTCTGATAGAGGATCGTCTTTCATTTACCGGTAACTTCAAAACTTCCTACACGATAAGGGAATAACAACAAGTCGCACAACCAGCTACAATCCAAAAGGCAATGGACAGGTTAAACGACTGAATGAAACACTTCGGAGGACCATTCAGCTTGCGCTAAAATCAAAGAAACTGCCAATCCATCACTGGAAAGATGTCCTCCTGCAAGCATTACACTCGATTCTCTCCTTGATATGCACAGCTACTAACGCTACTCCTCATGAACGTATATTCTCGTACTGCCGAAAGTCTACAACTGGTGTATCTTTTACCACTTGGCTAAGTTCTCCCGGCCAAGTGCTACTGAGAAAATATAACCGCACATCTAAATACGATCCCGTCGCGGAGGAAGTGGACCTACCTGAGTGTAATCAACAATATGACATCGTTCGGCTACCTGATGGTAGAGAGGATACGGTTTTATTAAGACATTTTCACCTCTCAGTAATAGCTCAACTCTCCCATCAGAACTTTATCCCACATTGTTTGAACAGATAGGATATGACGTGACCGATTTAAATAATGCAGACGCCGGCTATGTAGTGTCTGATATTAAGTCTTTTCAACCAGAACTAATTTAATCGAATCCGACAAAATCCCATCATAATGTGAATCAAATGTTGATAGAGCAACAACGTACCAACTTCGGAATCGCGAGGCCTAATCCATTCAGATTATCATCTATACTGTTCGATCACCATATTTGCCCATCACTACCTAAATCCGAACCCTTTTAATACCTTTGCTCTTTCGCGCCGGGAACAATGAAGTATGATTGTTTGTACACGTTGTTGTACCCCACTAAACTCATTCATTATTTTGCAGCCGGTAGTCTTGTTCCAATTTCAAGGCTTTTGTCTTCTCATTGTTCTCCTGATCGCTTGAGCTCATTACAGATCATAACCTCCTTGGCCATGTATTTATTCGTTATTCGACATTGTGTGCTCCATTCGAATTAATGCTTGTAAAACACACTTTTCGGCAGCAAATATAATTTTCGAATTGTGGATTTCGTCTCCTTCCATGGTTGAGAAGTTTGTGTGCGTTGCTTTGTGTGGGAATGGTGATTAATGAATCCTTTAACATTTTAGCACATTCTGCAAATCGGGTTCCATCTCTTGGACTTTTCTATGTAGACTTGTCTCACTATCATTTGACTTCACTGTATCTTTCGTTGGAATTTTGCATTCATGATTCATTCAATTATTGTCGTATTTTTTGCAGTGCAGACTTATGTTGGTCTACTACAAGCGTCAAAACCGGTGTTTCAGTGTAAATAACGCCAATAGCCTGAGGTAAATTGCGAAATATAATTTAACAATTTTGGCGAGTTTGAAATATTTTGGAATCATTTATATATTCAAACCATGCGTGACCTTCAACACTCATTATTTTTAGCAGTTAACCAAGTAAATTCTGGTCATGCATTCAAGCTCATAAAAATCAATGGGAGTCTCAATGCTAGACAGAACGTCTTCATTATAAAAGCGTTAAACTTTATACACGGGCTGGGAAATGAACCGAACAAGGGCTTGAAACTTTATCGGCCAGGATGCATTTAATGATTCGGCGTTCATTTGGAACCATTAACTCGAAAATCTTCCAAACACTTTTATCTGCGTATATCCGTCCTCTGTTAGAATATGGGCTACCTGTTTCATTTCCTCAGTCTGAAGGCGAATACGACTCTTTAGAGAGAGTACAAAGGAGGAGGATTATGATGGTTAATGGAATGCACCACTGCGCGTACGAGGATAGGAGCTTACTGAAACTTTACTCCCAATAATTTCTAAGGGGAAAATTTGACCAACTCCTGAGACGCCGTATTCTTCTCGGTCAATATGAAGACGAGTTCCTCATGTTTTTCCCATTAGTAGGTGAGTCGAGGACTCTTCTTCTTCTTGTTGTTGTTAGACGACAGGGGGTCAAGCTCTTGTAAGCCGCATCCTTTTATATCAGCAACATAGTTCAGGAGAACCTCAGTTGAAGTAATCCTCTCCAATGTTGTTCAGCTTCGCCGTGATTACAGACAATACCTTATCCACAAGTTGCTTGAATTGGTTTTCGGATCTTGCTGAAATAACCTCTTCCTGAAGCGAATACTAAAAGTTAACAATTCTTGTTGAGAGCGTGAAATCCTGTTGTAGGCGTAGTGTTCTTCGCTTTTGAAGCTTTAGAGAATGGCCACGATTTCTTGAGTCCGTCACGAGAGGGAAAAACCCGCGCAGCTCGTCACCATAAGCTCCCACTAATATGCGACGAGTTAGCAGCAGGTCGTAGCGCACACGTTTGATACTAAGCGACATGAGGTTAGGGCGTTGAACTCTCTCCACGCAAGGAATTGATTTCACTCATTGTACTCGTTTCGTCGCCCGCCTTTGCAATTTTTCCAACTGGTCACGTTCTCCCTTAGTTTGTGGATAGGCTGGCAAAACATATTCCAAAACTGGTCTCACGTATGGGGAATGAAGAATGCGAAACATTTCTGGAGTAATAGTCGAAAACTCAAGTCAAGAAGAAGCAGAAGAGTTTACTTGCTTCACCGATAAATTAATGAGTGTTGAAGGTCACGCATGGTTTGAAAATGTAAATTGTAACGAAGCGTACTTTCGTATGTATATGTTGTATTTTGCGTCAATATTATCGTTTGCTTTCATATCGCACAAAACGTAGAAAAGGATGTCAAAATATTTCTACGTTCCTATTGTGAATAAAAATGATAATGCTGGTGGTTCTATTTTATATTATATTGATTCTCAATCCCTTTGTTTGTCGGACTCTAAGCCGCGCTCGTTGGAGTTCGTTTTCCCTTTGGCCGCCGCTAGCTGCCGCTCGATAGCCATGGCCTTTGAGCCATCCGGCTGCTCATCCAGACAAGGATCTGCGAACAATCATCCAGCGACACAGCTGCGCATCAACCACAGGACTTGTCTAGGACATTCTATTGTACCGCGTGCATCATCTCATACACCTTTGTATTCCGACTTCCGGAGATCTCATTTGGTGTGTGCTATCACTGTGCTTGTGGTAAACTGCAACTTTACCTCAATCGCAACAAAATGATTCCAAAATATTTCAAACTCGCCAAAATTGTTAAATTATATTTCGCAATTTACCTTATAATATTGGCGTTATTTACACTGAAACAACGGTTTTGACGCTTGTAGTAGACCAAAATAAGTCTGCACTGCAAAAAATACAACAATAATTGAATGAATCATGAATGCAAAATTCCAACGTAAGATACAGTGAAGTCAAATGATAGTGAGACAAATCTACACAGAAAAGTCCAAGAGATGGAACCCGATTTGCAGAATGTGCTAAAATGTTAGAGGATACGATAATCACCATTCCCACACGAAGCAACGCACACAAATTTTGCAACCATGACTCGTGAGCATGACCTTAAGTTGTCGAAGCCTAGAAGACTAAAACTGAGTTTATTATTATAATTATATTTACACAATCTGATACAGATATAGTGACGTTCAACATAAACAATGAGATGTACAAAGCGAGAAGGGGGTACAAAGCGTTGTCATCGGCGTCGTTGAACGTAGGCATGATACTACCCGGTTGCCTACACCGAAGTAGGGGAGATTTCGTTTAGGGGGTCCTACCCCGAGCCTTTAGCGCGATGGCTTTACCCACAAGACAGTGGAGCGAGAGAGGTTCGCACCTATCGGTGGCCGGTGACCGACGAAGCGGTTCATACGCCCTTTTCTGGGAATTTTCAGTTCGGAGCCCGATAACCCCGTTGATAGGTTGGTGACTGCAGTTTTTGCCTGTGCACCATACAATGTCCTTGGATAGGACAAGAGGCAGTGACTTTTGAAGCGGCGAGTCACATCCGCCGCGTCGTGATTTCATTATTGGATTTTTGTGGCTTTTTATAGGGAGAACGCTTGCCAGCGAAACCCACCACCACACCCTCAGACACCACCAGAATGAGTAATGAGAGCACATATCACGCTGGTGGTAAACACTTAGAATTCGCTACAGAATAGTCCCTTGTCTCTACCACCAGAACAGCTATTCAAAAGCGCGTTGCATCAGCATTTGTCGTGACGGATGGACCTGATCCCCTGAGCGATTTTGTGGTGTTCCTCTACTCTCAGGGCTTACCTTGTCAGCAGAAGTCACCGATGTTTATTGCTGTGATGAAGCTTAAACGTGATTTTATTCCTTCTGCTTTCGATTCAGAGAAAGAAGAAGAAGAATTTTGTTAATTTGGCAATTCACATTATTTTGTACAGTGACCTATTTCGTGTTGAATAGTTTACTGATTGAAGTTATGAGTTTTAAAATAGACCAAACGTCCGGATGTGACAGTCTATGGAATGCTCGAAAATTTTCCGGCTATATGCTTGCGGGACGAAAGGTCTGGGTAAACCGGTCGATATATTTCAGTTCATCTTAGTATTACAATAGAGCAGCGGCAAAAATGCACATTTTGGTGACTTACTGGCGAGGATTTCAGCAAATCCAAAGTCGTACTCTTAGTGCATGGCTAGTTATCCTTATTCGTGTTTCTAATTGCCTATTATTTTTAAACACAGCGTGAAAACGCGGTCGCAACATCGATTGTTTGTGGACTTGCGTTTTCTATCGTATACTGAGCGCTTACTGCTCCATATTTCAGTCCGTCCCGGAAGCCTTCGAGCAATATATAGCGTCGTGGAGTTCTGAATTGAATTTATTATTGTACGTGTATATTGCCAGAATACACAGCCTGACTTTCTGGTAACTCATCCATTACCATATCCACTACACCCTCATGGATTAACGTGCGTGACCTTTAAGTGCACAAGGATTACGCACAAGGATTACGCAAAAATAAAGAATTAGTGGTTTAGCACATGTATGGGGCTGGATCAATTTGTTTTGATCTCGCCATTCTACAATAGGTAACTTATAATTTGTCAGGTGAATGCAGTTTAAAACTTAACCTCGTTCGTACTGACTCCCTTTGTCTGACGAGGCTTCTTTGCGAGAATGAAACGTTTTATGTGTGTGTGAAAACACAATCCTAATCCAGACAAAGTGCCGCTCAGTCAGGTAATGTACGTGGGATGAGATACTGTCAGGTTCCCCAAACCTAGACAGATAGGAGATAGAAAACAGAAATAGAAATCTCAGTGATACTCCAGCGTATTTCAGCATGCAGCTCACTGCCAGTGGCCAATCAATTTAGCACGGTGTTAGCCACACAGCACAAAAGTACCACATGATTGCACATCCTTGCAAATTCCACATCCGAGCAAAGCGAAACGTTACCAGAAATCTGCTCTAACTGATTCATCGCAAACTTTTTTCATGAATATGGATTCCTGATCTGTCTGCTGTATATTCAACTACCTTCGAAGATACATATTTTCCATGTAAACGTTACGAAAAATCATTTATATGCGGAATAGTTTAGATGTCTTGTGTAGTGACGCTATTCAACCTACTGTAACTCTTCTGAAGTTCTGTTATTCCATTTTTTCAACAACCATATAATGATGAGAAATGGACGCTTTGATTAACCCCACAAATGTTATATACAAGATGTCCAATTTGACATTTTATTTTTTTCTGGCGGCAACCATGTAGTTTTGCGTGATGTTGAATTTCGTTTATTCGATTCTGACAACGTGCGCGTCAGCACGGGTAATTTGCAAAGTACATCAGTAAAGGTGTCTTGTAGAGGTATGAAACTTCGCGGACTGGCTGAGCTGAACAAGAAATTTTTCCCGGACGCTTTCTGCACGGATGTGCAATCGTGCAGTATTTCTGTGGTGTGCGGCTAACATCGTGTTAAATTGATTGGCCAACGGTAGTGAGCTGCATGCCGAAACACGCTGAAGACTCACTACCATTATATTTTATGTCTATTTCTTTTGTCACGTCTGTCTAGGTCTGGGCCACCTGTCAGTATCTCAGCCCACGTGCAGTCTCTGACTGTGTGGCACTTTTCCTGGATCAGTCTTGTGCTTTCATACCATACCATAGTCTCCGATGTGTTAAATCGACTTTATCCATAAATCTGTACCGGTGATAGTTACAGGTACAGAAACGTACCTCGGTCATCCTAAAGACGAATGAGAACGCACGTTTGGGTCCGAAGTCAAGTTTCAATACCACGACCGCATGTTTCCATTTTCGTGCTTGCTACCTTCAGTTTCATACATGCTAGTTGGATGTCGCGTTTTTTAGAACTACGCGGCATGCACCCGCATCAGCGCTGGTGTCTACTAGAAAGTTTTACTCGGTCGATGCACCGAGACTGGACGCTTGACGGGGGTGCAGCGGCTTGCGTGCCTCGATGATCCATTGAGCTATACTGGGTGATGTCCTTCGTGGCATCTTCAGAGTTCCTCCATACCATTGGTCATGGTAGAAGCCAGACAACACAGTCTCCCTCCTTGTCTCCTTCCGTTGCGCCGAGACTGGACCTTGACGTGGTGCAGCTGCTTGCGTGCCTCGATGACCCATTGAGCTATACTGGGTGATGTCTTCGTGGCATCTTCAGAGTTACTCATACCAGGTTGGTCAATGGTGAGAAGCCAGACAAACACAGTCTCCTGTCCCTCGCGGACATTGTATACCAGAAGAGGCGTATGAATCCACAAGGATCACCGGCTCGACTGGTTGGGATGATGTCGGGAGTCCCTGCCTGGTCTCTACCTCGCGAATTGCTTGTGAACTGTACCTACAGTATCCGGCCCCGATAGGTGCGATCCTTAATCTCGCTCCGCTGCCTTGCGGGTTAGGCTTTCGGGCCAAAGGCTTGAGGTGGGAGTCCTCAAGATCAACTCCTCTACTTCGGCCGGGGCAACCGGGTAGTATCACGCCCACACCCAAATTGATTGGGTGGCACTTTGTCATTTTTAAATGATTGTGTAAAAATATATATATATTATTACTCGGTCGATGCACCGTTTATTTACAGTCTTTGACTGTGCGGCACTTTGCCTTGATCTGGCTTGTGATTTCATACATATATATTTACAGGTGCTAACTTATTGAATGGGCAGTAACAGTCATCACCACTACGGACTTGGGACCCGGTTTCTCAACTCAAAAACCGTATGCGCTAACGCATCACAGCTTTTTACTTGGTTGTGATTCTTTTGAGTAAATATTCATTTTATTATCCCAAATTTCCTGATTCGCATTCGATTCTAACGTCAAATTTTCCTGCTTCCCAGGTTCATTCATATGAACAAATTTTTCTACTATTTGGAAAACGCCGATAAACATCAATTTCTCCAACAATATTTCAAAACGCCAACTGAAATTCGGCCTGATGTTTGGACTGCTCGAAAAGTACTAGCATCCTCTAAAAGTTCAACACTGTTGCACGTCGCATCTCGACTGGGCCACCATTGGCTTATTCAATTAGCTATTCAGGAAGGTGCAAACCTTTGTGTCATTGGAGAGCATGATAAACAACCACTTCACGAAGCCGCCCAAGTTGGCTCTCTTACGTGTGTACAGTCGCTTCTCGAGGCTCCTGTCTTGCCAGTCGATCCACTCAAGCTCGGAGGCTGGACTCCGTTGATGTTATCATGTGCTTGTGGTCCTCAACGAATTGAAAAGTGTAATCATGCCGCTTGTTTTGAGGCTGATTACACTGCCTGTGTAAAGACCCTTTTGCAGCATGGAGCAGATCCTTCGTTCACCAACAAAGATGGGTGGAATTGCTTGCACGTAAGCTTAAAGAATATGTATATATAAACATGTTTGAATTGCTGGCTATAACATTAGCGGTAATTCATGAAACTATTTTTTGTTGTATATTTTATTGTTATTAGTCTCATAACCATTATTCCTCGCCAATTTATCTGTCTAAGCCTGCGTAACCTGACGAGCGGTGCTGGGGACGCCGCTTTGTACCCGAATTCCCAAGAATCTTCATTGAAGCCGACTCATCCTCCAGGAGGAGATAGTCGCACAAAAGAACAAGAACCTGACGATATCCATGTGCGAGTACAGTCTATCTGTGTGATACTTTGAATGTCTACAATCTTGCGATTTCACATAGTAGCCACACTTCATTGATGGCCAACTTAGTGCTGTTGTACTTGACAATGGACAACAACAACAATCGCTCGATAATCACAATGCATATATGGTATGGTATGAAAGCACAAGCCTGATCCAGGCAAAGTGCCACACAGTCAGAGACTGCACGTGAGCTAAGATACCGTCAGGTTGTTCTAGCCTAGACAGATATGAGAAAGGAAATACAAATTAGAATGTTATTCAGACTCCAGCCTGTTTTAGCATGCGGGTCACTACCGGTTGTCAATCAATCACAAAATTGGTTTTGATTCAACCACCTGCATAGACATGTTTTCAAACTCTGCGTACTGCAACTATGCTAAACCGAACTGGACAAAGAATTAACTTCAAACAGATGGAATAACACACACGCACACATACATATATATACACTCTTATACTACGAGATTGTGATTATTATTTGTTTTAACTTCATCCACATCTTACACTGTCCTGTGTGATAGTTATACCCTTGAAATGCTTCCGATTTAAAATAGTATTCTAGGTAGTCTTCAAATTGATCGTCCGTTTAATTTTCTGGATGTTTCATCCGTGTTAATTGAAGTAGACTTTCAATTCACACTAACTGCTTTGAATACCCGTGATTAAAACTGTAACAGCCTTTTCGTATTTTATTCACATTGAGCTATTCATATGCTATTATTCACGCAAGGTATCCGACTATATTCGAATTGTGTTAATATCTTTATTTCTGTTGCTGTCCAATATCATTGGTTTGTAGTAATACCGCACTTTCAATTGCGTATTGCCAATTTTGGCACTTCTATGTCTCCCTATTGTTCATAGATTGCAGTCCATGCCTGCTGTTTCAACATCGTGGAATGCCTACTTGACCACTCGCCACATTTGATCAATACTCGTACCTCAAATGGACGTACTTGCTTGCATTGCTTGGCCAGCTCCATAGCTAATCTATCCGATCCCGACGATTGTTGTAAAATCGGTGAACTACTGTTAAAGCGCTCTCCATCACTACGTTCTACGGCCGATGACTGTGGCTCCTTCCTGTTGTTACTACCTCGAGCACATCCCCAGTAATAATTATCCAATATCGGAAAACACTGAAAACTGGTAGGCTATTACTAGGCTTACCCCCACACTACAGTCGTAGCAGAACAAAGGCAGGGACCGTTTTTCAGTGCAAAAGCTTGATATTACAACCGTCTCTGACCAACCGGCCCTGTAGGCTGTAGCTCGTTTGTATTTATAGGTTGCGTCTCACAAAACCAGACTGTCTGACAAAACTAGACTGTCTGGCGAAAACAGACTAAGGCCGACAAATTAATCAGAATCGAGAATAATAAATTCAAAGGGTTTAAAGTTAATAATGAGTCTTTGAGGAAAAGAATGCTTCCTCAACACCTCCCCTTTTTAGATTCTCAATACCGGGATTTGCGTGGATTGACCTGCAACGGTTTAACGGGCTTGCTTTTTCTGGTCGTCCAGCGTCGTGGTTGTAGACTTCGGTCATCCGGTATGTCCGTCATGATAGATTCGGTTGAAGTTGGAACGTTGAATGTTTCGTACAGTATGTCCGGTGGTATCCGCATCTCGACGAGCGTATCGGAGGCGACGGATCTCAGACGTAACTGATTTCTGTGTCGTGTTACGACATTGTTTCCAATTCTGACGTCGAACATTACACTGCCTCTGCGACGGATGATGGTACCATCGGTCCACGGTGGACTTGATGTTCTGTAGTCTCGTACGTGGACGGCAGTTCCTGGTTCGAAACATGACTGATGATTCCGATTGTGTGCGAGCTTTGTTGGCTTAGGCAGCATTGCATTATTCGTACGTAGCTTTCTGCCCATGAGTGCTTCAGCGGGGGTTTTACGGCTTGGCAACGCATCATTCGGCGTAGTTCTGCACACCAACAGACAACGTTGTAGACCATCGACGGATGTCCCCTCCCCACGTGATTTTAGAAGAGCACTTTGATCTTGTAGCCTTTGGAGTTCAGCTTCGACTTGTGGCAGAGACGCGTACGGCACGGGCTTTGCATCTTTGTTGAGATGGAGAGAAACTTGCGTTTTGTTGCATTTTCCAAGTTCCTTTGTAAACACGGTTGCGTGTTCAAGCATAATCTCGTCTCGTTTTTTCTGAAGTGTTTTGGTTGCAGCGACCTGATTGCAAATTGTACTGATCGGAAGGCGAGCCAGATCGAGGAGATCGAACCAATCGAGTCCAAACAGGTTGAGCTGTGAATTAGACACGTAGCACGTGCCCACGACCGTTGAACTTCCAAACGAGATTTTGCATTGCAGCTGTCCAGTCAGCTGTACGGAACCACCACAGGCGCTGGTGGCGGTCTGCGTCGTAGATGTGAGTTCTGGGGAACCAAGTTTCCGCCAGAGTTTCCGGGAGATAATTGTTATGTACGATGCAGTGTCCAACTGCAATCGAACAGGTTGACCGTTGATATCGACCATAACGAATTTTCTCCGATCGGCTGCGTTGACTTGGAACGTGGCCAAAAGACTGAGCGACTTCTTCGAAGACTTGTGTGAAGGCTTCGATCGACCAATACTTTCTTTGCAGAAACCGTCCTTATGACCGACCGTGTTGCATCGGTGACATCGGTGTTGTTTGAACGGACAGAATTTGACGAAATGCCAATCGCCGCATAGCCAACACGCAGAAGGAGGCTTCTTCGATCCTGGCGAAGATGGACTTGGTTTCTGGGAACCAGGTGGATTCGGGCCAAGATTACGTATCTTCTTGTGGATTGATTGAACCGCAGGTTTGCCATGGCCCCCAAAATGGACCATAGCCGAATCCCGATGGAGATTGACTGCAGGTGTGCCATGGTCCCCATGTTGGACCATAGCCGAATCCCGTTGGAGATTAACCAATCGAAGATATTCGTCACCGATGGCTTGTAGCGTGAGTGAAGGGTCCTGTTCCAGTCGATTTAGGAGCCGGGTCCGGATATCTGTGAAACTGGAAGACTGGAGACTGCATATAAATATGAGCGATTTAAATTGATCATCCGTTAGTGAACGAAGCTTAAAACGCTCGCACTCTCTATTAACAATGCCCATGTGTGTTAAGAAATCGTCGGATTCCTGCATAACTAATTTAAGGCACCGATAACGTGTGTTAAAGAGTGATGACCTGTCTCCAAATAGTTGTTTCAGTGTTTCGACCGTCTGTATGAATGAACGGTCGCGTGGGTTTTGTGGCAAGATAAAGTTACAATATTTATCGAGTTCACTGGGGCCAAGTTTGCGGAGTAGAAGTCTTACTTTCCACGCATCGTCCTGTGCGGCAAAATCTACGCGGAATAAATCTTCATACCTGCGGAACCACGTTTCGAATGTGACGTTAGCCTCAGCGTCGAAATTGAACTCATGGATACTATTAGCGACACCATCGACGGACGGTTGAGCACTGCTGCTCGCTAGAGTACCTGACATTTTACTTTGAACCAATAGTTCCATCAACTTTATCTGCTGTTCAAGTAACATTTCCAATTTACTCTGATCCATTTTGAAAAAAAATTCAAAATCCCCGTCGCCAATAATGTTGTGTACTACCCCCAGAAAGTCCCAAGTAATAATTACCCAAATGATGAACACTGAAAACTGTTATGCTATTGAATAGCTTAACCCAACACTACGCGTAGCAAGAACAAAGGCAGACCGTTCAGGCAAAGAGCTTTACCGTCTCTGACCAACCGGCCCTGTAGGCTGTAGCTCGTTTGTATTTATAGGTTGCGTCTCACAAAACCAGACTGTCTGACAAAACTAGACTAAGGCCGACAAATTAATCAGAATCGAGAATAATAAATTCAAAGGGTTTAAAGTTAATAATGAGTTTTTGAGGAAAATAATGCTTTCTCAACACCTCCCCTTTTTAGATTCTCAATACCGGGATTTGCGTGGATTGACCTGCAACGGTT
>JACCGJ010019289.1:0-21899 GCA_013407085.1 Atriophallophorus winterbourni | reverse complement strand
AAAATTCTTGATTATTGTAATATCATATATTCCCACATAGGGAGGCGTGATTCTTTTCTCTTAGAGAGACTTCAACGTAATTTCACCAAAATAACTTTGGGTTATTCTAACCCTTTGCCTTATCATGAAAGGTGTAATTTGCTGAGTGTCGAACCACTATGGCTACGCAGAATTCGTCTGAATCTGCTTCTTTTCTTTCGAATCATTACTCAACAGCGAGTTAAGTTTCAGTCTGGCATGCTCTTTCGCGATCATATTCAATATGATCTGCGTAATCGAACAAGGCTATTGAATATCCCTTTCTCTCGCGCTAAAGTTAGACGTAACTTCTTCTTAATTAGATATGCACAACTTTGGAATTCTCTTCCTCTTCACTTCCGTATATGCACATCTACAGGAAAATTTAAAACGCCTATAGAAACTCTTACCGTTCACTCACTATCCCAAATTCTTAAGATAAACTCTTCTCTAGATATTCTATACTCTCATGGGATTCCAGGTTTCTAATTCCACATCTTTCTCCACACATTATTATAACATGATGTCTTATGGTATTCTCTGAATAACTGGCCACTCAAGTGTCAGGTTACCTGACCCTTAAATATCTTGTTACACATCTTCATCGTAACCGTGCGTTTTATAATCATTTTTACCATATAACCATATCCTTAACCGTTATCTGCTTATATATCTGCATATATTAGTATATCATGAGGCCAGATAGTATTCTCTCGATAACTGGCCATTCAAGTGTCAGGTTACCTGACCCTAGAAATGCTTTTACACAAATTAATCTTAACATTGCCTTCGATAACATTTTCTATACACCATTATGTATATAACTGTCTTTTATTTCTCACAAGGCCTAGAAATGTCTCATTTTTTATCTTAACGTGCAAAATATTAAAAATCTACCAAAAAATGAAAAAAACGTAAAAAAAACTAATAAAACTAATAAAACATTATGTTTTTTTAAATGTACATTCTTATTTCTTAAATGATGTACTATTTTACTTTGATGACCTCTCACCGTGCTGGTGAAGAGAAAATCTTTCATTATATTCCAGTGTCTTCGAATAACGAACCATCACTGTAATTGGCTCGAAACCTATCCGCCCGAGATTTGGTCCGTATGCGATTCATTCTTCTGCAGATAACGAAAATCCGGCTGGTGAACACATTTTGGTTCGATTGGTCGACAATTCTTCAAGAGTATTGAAGCACAGCACCCTACTGCTTCCTCCCTGCTATTAGCCACACCCCTCTCTCATCCCCCACAATTTTCTTACATTTTCTTATTACGATGGATTTATGTTCCCTTTTCAATCTTCTTATTCGAACTTTCCGTAAAAACATGAATTTATTCATATATAATTTATTTATCAATTTTTTATGACAACTGAACTGAACTTCATAACAATTCACACCACGTTTTCCATAATTACCTTCCATTTCTGTTCTCCATTTGTTTCTTGCATCCTTGCCATCCGTAAATTTAAATGAAATTTTATTTCTATTAGACATTGATAACTTTTTCCTTACCAACTGTACATTAATTTCCCTTATTGAACGGAAAAAATGTTTAAAAATCCCGCTCACTTCGGTCATTTGCACGGTACTATTTTCTTTTGCTGTTCAAATTTTGATAAACTGATCATGTATTGCATGCCTTGGATATCCAAAAATATATTATTATTATTATTATTATGTATAGGAATTGCAGTTGACCACCGGTTCAAGGTGTGAGCGGCAAGCAAGACATTTTCGATATCTTCCATTGCCTTCAGCGTTACTCGTAGCAGTCTCGGTTCGCCAAAATGAGGTGAATTTGGATGACGTGACAAACGTACTAAACTCACTGGATCAGCCGACGCGTGAAGGGTATCGCATAGTGCACGCCATTGCTGTGTGTCAGCTTGCTGACGAGTTTTAAAGCAGGGAGACGTTGTTTCCGGCACATTAGAGCATATTAGTGTCAATGAATCAGACTGACAACGGAAATTCTTAGAAGCAACTGGCTTCCTAGTTGATGGCATCACTTTAGTGAATTCATCTGTAGAAAGAGGAACATCACTTTCGGTTGCTGGTGTGTTTCCCGCAACTAACGACGCGAATGTGGGAACGGGATGAGGTGCAATTTTTTCAATCTGCAACGGTTGAGAATTTAAAGAAACATTTATTCCCTCTACTTGGCTCAGTCGCTTTTCAAGGGATGCTATTTTTTTCGATTGTTGAGCTAACAGTTTATGCAGAAAACGGACAATGGGGTTGTCTGTACAGGCTTTGCAAAACCAGAGCATAGTTGAATTTTTTTGGTGGGCAATAAAATCAGCAGGCGTTAAACCTGAGCAACCAGAATGAAACCAGGAACAACAAATGCTGCATTCTATTCCTTCTAAAACCGAAGTTGAACATCCGGTTTCACCGCAAACGGCAAGTCCCGGTGAGCTTTTGGATTCTTGAGATTTCTTACGAGTAATTGGTTGATTTGATGTAGTTGAAGAGTTACGACGAACAGTTTTTAAGCCACGGATAACCATTGTCAGTAATGTAATGTTGAAAACCTGAATAAAAAAATTGTTATAAAAATGACGGAGCGAATTTCCACGTTAACCTTGAATTCGAATTTCCTGAACTTGAACTTGAACCCGCGATGGTTGAATATTTTCGCTCATGACAGTTTTCTATTTTTATTGTTTTTGCCATCATGGTTATTATTAAATCAAAAACGAATCTTTTTCTAACCCTAAGCTCACTCAAAGATTCGGCGAATGTAAAATAACGATTAAAATTCAACCTACGGATAAATCAAATAGTTCCTGTGCAAATCCTAAGTGTTCTACTATTGTTCTCGAAGGAATAGAATGCAGTAACGGCTCCGTGTGGTATCACTCTCGTTGATCAGGTCTAACCGCTACTGTTTTGACAGAACAGCTCTAATTACACCAAAACTTGGTTTTGCAGCTGCATTTGATAGATCAACAGACTTAGACTGTCATTACCCTCGAAGTCGGTAGAAGTTAAAACTACTAGCCTTGCAGTCGTGAGGTCGCAGGTTCGACTCCCGGTGGCGAAATTATTTTCTGTGAATAATTCGTCATCGGATTTAAGACACATCATTTTTTTCAAATAGCGTTGACTAACTTCTATATCCCTTATCTCAATTTCAATTTTGTTCAAAGCGACAGAAGTTTAAACAAACCACTGGTTGATAATTGTTAATAAAAATCTTTTTAGTGTGCCTACTAACAAACTACAAGTAATAGCAGGTGCAGTGCTCAAGGAAAGTTCCAGCTCTGATGAGCTGGATCCATTTTTTGATACGTTTCCTAATGACACTCACTAATGACTCCCCACAGTTCTTTTTCTCAATCTCTGCAACCATTCGTGCACCGTTTCTCTGAACCAGCAAAGGCCAAACTCAACGAACTGGAAATGAAAAGAAAATCAAGGGAGCGGATAAAACGGTAGAGGGAGATTGCTTTGGAAGAAATCGAAATTAAGATAAGAGACATAAAAATTAGAAAATCCTATTTGGAAGAAATGATGTGTCTTCAATCCGATGGCGAATATTTTTTAGAAAATAATACCGCCACCGTGACTCGAACCTGCGACCTCAGGCGAAGCACATGACCAATACACCACTAGCTCACTGACTCATTGTCTAAATTAAAAGTAGTTAGATAGACTTTTCATTTCAATGCTACACCCCTTTTCAGCCTATCCAAAATTGGTAGTGGAGATAACGTTTACCCTCGAAGTCCGTCTGCAGAAACTTGAAAACATGTTTAACGAACGACATATTACTTCCAGCCTTGCGGTTGTTACATCACTTCCATCATCACAAAATTGTCAGTAGTAAAATCCGTAACATCCCCGGCATCACAGGCCCATCCCAACCACGTTCAACATAGTATGGTATGAGATTGCACGTGGGCTAAGATACTGTCAGGTTGTCCAGGCCTAGCCAGATATGAGGGGGAAATAGAAATGGTAGTGAGACTCCAGCGTGTTTCCAGCATGCAGCTCACTACCGTTGGTCAATCAATTTAGCACGATGTTAGCCGTACAGCACAGAAATGCTGCACGATTGCACATCCGTGCAACATAAGATCAACACAAAGCAATCTAGTGTTTCTGTCGCAGGCAGACCCAATCCGCTAAACGGCCTAATCATCAATCATGCTCTGACTACGCGAGATTCTTCCTCTAGTTCCTGGCAACGACAACGAAGGCTTCGGTAACACGAGCGGAGGCACTTACAGTGATTTGCTCCATTCTCCCTGAGACAGATTCACCCAGCTCCTTCTTCTGAATAGACGGCAAAAGGACTACAGTCCGTGAAAGCCGCTTCACCTCTCGGGTCTCTGCTATCTCAGCGTAGATTCCTCACGAGAAGTTACTGAGCTGGAAGAGTTGGCGAATCGCGCAGGATAGCGGGAAGTTCACCGTCCAATATGCGTTTAAACTGCTCTCCGGTGCTCTTCATCACACGTCATTCTGAAGATATGCAACAATGGAAACGTTGTGTAAAGAGCTAGGACTTAACATAAAACCGGCTAACATGGTCCGCTTGTCAAGACACCACAAGCCGGCACATGCTGGTGAACCAAGATTGTTGCGCATTGTGTTAAAATCGTTAGCATATGTTGAATCTGTTCTTCTGTCTGATTACAATCTTCGAAACAACTAGTCTCCTATCCGTATATTTCCAAATATATCATGGGCCGATAGGCAAGCGAAGAAAAAAGAAAATTACGATCGAAAGTCGAAAGCGACAAAAAGCATCTTTATTCATGGCGTTCCGGAATTGAATGAGAGTGATGCTGACAAAAACATCACTCATGATTGCGAACAGTAGCGCATCTTACAGCAACTAAGTAAAATTACTGATACCTAGACTACTTCCTTGAAGCGTTTACCAGCCTCAACTAGCTACAAAGGATCAAGTCCCACATACCTAAGGTCACCTTTCAATCTGAATCTATGATGATGCTTGCTCGTTTGTGATGGTTGAATCATGTTTTAAGAATGCTTCCTCACCGTTTACCCTGCCGCGTCTTATTCGCAGGGCCTGGTAGAAGCTAGGAGAAACGATCGGGTTGCCAGTATGTATGTATGAAAGCACTAGCCTGATCCAGGCAAAGTGCCGCACATTCACAGACTGCACGTGGGCTAAGATACTGTCAGGTTGCCCAGTCCATGACGTGGCGCGTTGGGATGAAGAAACTCACCGTAGCGCTAGGCACAGTTAAGCGTATTCTTTTGTCTGGGTCAATGGTCAATATTATATTGTGGTACAAAAAGCGATGAGCTTAAAATATAACCATAGAATAGTCAATACAGGGGGTCGGGTGGAGTTCGGCGTCGTTTGCCAAAGTTCCGTAAAGGGAGGGGTTATACGTATCATAACGGTCAATACAAGGGGAGATGAATCGGCGTAGTTCCGTACATTTATCTGGAAAGTAAGAAGAAAATGGGTGCAGTATCGGGAAAAAGGAAAAGCGAAAATCCCTTAAACTTGTGGAGAAAAATAGAGATAAGCGTCAAGTTGCTCTTTAAAAATGGAGAGTGATGGGGATGTCACGACAAAAACGGTTAAGTCATTCCAAACACGAGAGGTACGGACAGAAAAGAAAAATTTACGGCAGTTCAACCGACTGTGCTGGTGGGCTAGCTTGAAGACACGTCCCAAGGTCCCGGCACTGGGTGCCATTAAGAGCAGACCATGGCACGGATGTTTGTTCTCCTTAAGGATCTGGAAACAAGTATCAGATTTCCTCGAATGCGACGGAAACTCGTCGGGAACAAGTTGAGTTGCTGGAGGCGGGCTTCATGGTTTAGCAAACTGAGTCCTTTGACGAGCATTGTGAATCTGTTGAGCCTGCTCTAGGACGTGATGGTCACGCTTTAGCCATGGAGACCAAATGTATACCGCGATGATGTACGCGTGTGAGAGCGAGGAAAAGAGGCGGCGGTCAAAAGACCCGAAGACCATATTGAGGAGCCCAACGTTGCGATTGGCGACTGAGGATGCGACGGAACATTGGACTGAGCACCCAAGATCACTTTGAACCAATTCGCCTAGGTCTTTTTCTAACATACTCACCGAAATTTCGGTATCCCCTAGCTTGTACCTAGGTTCGCCAGGGTGACGAATGCGGAGAGATCGGCATTTACGTAGGTTAGAAGGGAGCTGGTTAGACATTTCCCAGTTATTAAGTGAGGTTGGATCTGCCTGCAGGTCATCACAATCATTCGAGGAAGAGAGGATGCGCCATAGTTTGATATTGTTATAATCCCCGAGTTCTAGGATTAAACTGTATCTCAAACAGACAATTGAGCAGAGAAGTTCTGGATGAAAGTTCTATTGATACAAGGTGGGACAAAGAGCACCACAGTCCAAATGAAGGGTAGGCTAAAATAGGGAGAAGAATATTTAGTGTAAAGTAAACACAATGATAAGTATAATTCGTTTGGAGGTGACCCTCCTAACACTTCCCCCAGGAAGTCTTCAACGATAGGACTGTTTACGTGGGTTCAGCTGCAAAGGTTTGACTTTCTTTCGAACACGGTCGGTCCATCTTCTCGGTGTACAGTTAGTTTGAACATCTCGCTTTTCTGACGAGGATATGGTCAACCTCTCAGGTAGTTCAAATGTGTCTAGCAAGATGTCCAGTAGAATACCAGGATCGTGGTTTACAATCTCGGGCAAAGAAGATGGGCGCAGCTGATTTGCATGACGGATCCAGATGGGAGATTGTACATCAACTTCATAGATCACGTGTCCCACGCGGCGAACAATTTGTCCGTGTGTCCATGTTTCACCACCACTTCGATAGTCTTTTGCCAGTACGGATGCACCTGGCTTATAGAACCGACTGACGGCTCCATGGTGATGGTTAAACTGGTTTTCCATGCGTCGGTTTCCAGGCATCTCATTAGAAAACGATGGACGGATGATGTCCAATGGTAATCGAATCTTTCGATTCATGAGTGCCTCTGCCGGGGATACACTGTTAGGTACATTGGGATTCGGCGTGGCTCGATAACTGAGCAAGAACCTTTCAATGATGTCTGCCGTGGTTCCTTCCCCTCTGAGTTTCAAGAGTGCTCTCTTGAATGTATCCACAAATCTTTCTACTTGTCCGTTGGATTGTGGTTGAAACGGAGGCGTGCGTTTATGCTCAATACTGTTTTGTTGACAGAATGATGCAAACTCCACCGAAGTGAAAGCTGTTCCGTTGTCGGAAACAAGAGTATCTGGGACACCAAATCGGTCGAATACCTGCTGCAGTTTAGTAATCGTTGCACTTGAAGTGACTCGAACCATGTGAAACACTTCGGGCCATTTGCTGAATGCGTCGACTAGGATCAAATAATTTTGATTGTTAATCGGACCAGCAAAAACCAGTATGAACCCTGGACCATGGTGATTCTGGTGTGGGCCATGAAAATAACTCGGTTTTTCTAGGGGACTTCGCCGCCAATTGACAGTTAGAACATGTTTTTACGAGACCCTCTAGCTGTTTATCCATGTTAGGCCAATGTACATAACTTCGTGCCAACGCTTTCATATGGCTAATGCCAGGATGACCAAAGTGAAACTGTTTGAAAACATCCTTTTTTAGTGTTGATGGCACAACCACACGTTCTGTGAACAACAGGCATCCTGCGTTTTCTGATAGAGACCCACGGCGCCGAAAGAACGGTTGAAAATTTTCGTCACATGTACGGGGCCATTGGGTGCGGTTGAAATGTAGGACCTTCTGAAGGACGGTATCGTGAGCAGTAGCCTCACGTATCATATCAGAGGTTATTGGTAACGCACGAATAATATTAGTAAAAACATTACTGATGTCGGGTTCAATGGTTATTGACCCGATGACGGTATCCTCAGGTTGCTGGCGCTGCGAATCCATTAGTCTGAATAATGCATCTGCTTGACCAATAGCATCAGTAGATGGATATTTTATGGTAAAGTTGTAACCTAAGAGCATGGTAGCCCAACGCTGTAACCGATTTGCTGTATAAACAGGAATACCTTTCTTTGAACCAAATATACTGATGAGTGGCTTGTGATCAGTTATGAGCGTGAAATGACGTCCATACAGCATTTTATGAAACCTTTTGATTGCGAAGACTATTGCTAAAGCTTCTTTTTCGATCTGACCGTAATTACGCTCTGTGGTGGACAGAGATCTGGCTGCATGTGCGATTGCTTTTTCTTTACCATCAGGAAATATGTGAGAAATGACAGCTCCGATACCGTAATTAGATGCGTCAGAAACAACAGTTATGTCCATGTTCGGATCATAGTGCGTAAGAAGCAAATCAGAAGTGAGCATTGACTTAACTTTTTCGAAAGATGATTGACATTCAGCTGACCAATTCCATTTCACGTCCTTTTTTAAAAGATGATTTAAAGGATGACGAACACGATGCATGTCTGGAACAAATGAACTGTAATGACTGATAAGTCCCAGGAATGATCGTAGCGTGGATAGATCCGTTGGTGGGGGCATGATTTTTATGGCTTGAATATTTTCTGGATCAGGGTGTCGACCATTTTGATCAAAAATGAAACCAAGATATTTTATAGATTTTAGAAAAAATTCGCATTTGTCTGCCCGTAAACGGAAACCATACTGTTGAATTCGTTCGAGCACAGAATCTATACGATCTGATAGTTCATCATGATTGGGTGCTGATATGATAATATCATCAAGGTAAGCTGCAACTCCTGTTAAACCCGTCAACATGGAATCCATTATTTGTTGGAAAACCGCAGGTGCTGACTTTACACCAAAAGGTAGCCGGTTGAACTGAAACAATCCTCGACGTGTGTTGATTGTTAAAAGTTCCTTCGCGTCGTCATCAACTTCGATCTGTAAGTACGCATCAGCCAAATCAAGTTTTGCGAAACACGTTGCACCATTGAGCTTAGTGAACAAGTCGTCTGGGATTGGTAATGGGTATTGATGTTCGTCTAAAGCAGCGTTAAGGCCGGTAGAATAATCGGCGCAAACACGAACTTTACCACTGGCTTTCTTTACAATAACAATGGGTGTTGCCCAAGAGGAATAGTTGATGGGTTGGATTACTCCCAAGCGATGAAGACGGTCTAATTCTTGTTCGACATCTGCAAGACCAGCATAAGGGACTGGACGTTTCGGTCGGAATACTGGTGTGACACCAGGTCGAAGCTTGAGGCTAGCTTTCAGTTTTGTACAACAACCCAGGTCGTCTTGGAAGACGTCAGAAAACTTCGTTTTCAAGTTTTCAGTAAATTGATTACGTAAATCTGATGTTGTGTGCGATTGGATAGCCTCACAGATGGAACTTAAAGGTACATCCATGAGTTGAAGTTTAGTAATCCAGTCCAGTCCGAGTAAATTCAGGTTTGCACAGTCCGTTAAATAGCATTTACCAGAAAACTGTTGGTTGTTAAAAGTGACTTCACAAATCAATTCTCCGGTTAGATTTAACGTATTGCCTGATGCACTCTGGGCCACGTGACTGGTGGGTAGAATATGAGGTTTTCCAATTAGTTCCCATGTGTTACGTGAGATCAACGTAATATCCGAGGCTGTGTCCAGCTGGAGGCGGATCGGAACGGTATTAATTGAAACAATTACGTATTTACGTCGAGATTGAAATTCTCCGTTGAACGTTGCGAATACGGAATTAGATAGCAGTTTTTTATGAGGGTACTGCTTGTGACGGACGGCTTTTGGGGTGCTCTTTGATGGATTGTGATTGCCTTTTAACATGGAGTGACAAAACCCTTCCTTGTGTCCGCGTCTGTGGCACTGATGACATTGATGCTTTTTAAATGGACAAAAACGTGCAAAGTGCCAATCTCCGCATGACCAACATGCCGTAGGGGGCTTTTTAACAGATGTTACTGTCTCTTTTGCTAAGGCATGTACGGTGACAGATGAAGTCGGCAGCGATGTCCGCTGGATGAGAGCTGTGTCGTGTTTGAGGTTAATCAGTCTTTGGCATTCAGTGGTGAGTGAACGCACAGTTACTTCTTTCTCGTGTTCGAGTTTAGAAAGTAATCTAGTACGTATGTCGGCTTCTTGTGGTGACTGGAGACCAGCGATGAAAATAAGACATTTAAATTGATCTTCCGTAAGGGTCTGTAGCTGGAATTTTTCGCACTCACGATTAACGATGCCGGCAAACGTAACGTAATCATCACCATCTCGTTTCGATAGCTTCAAACAATTGTAACGGGTGTTAAATAAGGAGGATTGATCTCCGAAAATTTCCCGTAATTGCTCTACAGTTTCAGAAAAACAAAGATCTTTCGGTTGCTTGGGCAGAATGAAATTTGTGAAACGATCGTGCTCGATAGTTCCAAGTTTGCGAACAAGAAGGCGGGATTTCCACGCATCATCTTGACAGGAAAATTCATTCAGAAATGTATCTTTCCATCGGTTGTACCATGAATCGAAAGTAAGACCGGATGCAGGATCGTAATTGAATTCTGAAATTATAGAAGCAGTCGATTCCATAAATGCTGGTGAATTGGAACTCTGGGACAGATTTGAAGACTGAAGGTTGAGACATTGTGTTAGCGATTGAATCAAACGCATTTGTGTTTGTTCGAATTGTTTGTGTTGATGATCAAGAATCGCTTTCAAATCCTCTGATGAAAATGACATGATTGGATTCGTTGTAAATTCCCGTCGCCAATGTTATAATCCCCGAGTTCTAGGATTAAACTGTATCTCAAACAGACAATTGAGCAGAGAGGTTCTGGATGAAAGTTCTATTGATACAAGGTGGGACAAAGAGCACCACAGTCCAATTGAAGGGTAGGTTAAAATAGGGAGAAGAATTGTTAGTGTAAAGTAAACACAATGATAAGTATAATTCGTTTGGAGGTGAGCCTCCTAACAGATATCATCTGCGAACATCAGAAACGGTGAGTTAACACATGCTCCAATGTCGTTGATGAACATCAAGAACAGACGTGGACCGAGTACAGATCTCTGGGGTAATCCGCATTGTATTGAAATACAATCGGAAAGCGATTGTCTGATTCGAACGCGAAGTGTTCCGGAGCGAAGGAATTCGGCTAACCAAGACAGGAGTGGGTTACCAATTCCAAGTAGGCCAAGCTTTTGCAGTAAAATAGCGTGGTTAACACGGTCAAAAGCTTGGGAGAAATTCAGATGTATAACATCGACACCATAGCCTGCATCGACAGCTTTGTTCCAGCTGTCCCTCGCCAATAGCAAGTTTTGTTGTACAGGAGTATCAGCGGCGAAACCCCTGTTGTTCAGCAGCGACAGCATTCGTGTTCTCCATAAAAGCCATCAAATCGTCTGATACAATAGATTCCTTTACTTTGGAAAGCACAGGGAGCAGAGTGACTGGGCGGTAATTCGCAGTATCACTGCGGTTTCCACATTTATAGATCAGTGTAATGATTCCATGTTTCCAATCTTCGGGAACATGTGAGGTATCGAACAAACGTTTGAAGTACATGGAAAGTGGTTCACAAAGTTGCGCAGCAACCGCACGCAATGCTTTCGGTGTGATCCGGTCTACTCCAGGTGATGAATTTTCACGGAGCTGCGTGATCTTTTTATATACACTTTCAGCAGTGAACAGAATAGTAGAGAGTCTAGGTGGGGGTGGGGTGGGGTGATATTCAATTTTCAGTAGGGGGATGCCAGTTTTCACTTTTCTTTTATCGTTTGGCATGAAAGCAAAGCCTGATCCAGGCAAAGTGCCGCACAGTCAGAGACTGCACGTCGTTTATATGACGGTATTCAGAAATAATGCAGTTAACTTGTTATGGTAATCCAGCTTATCTTGACGCACTAGAGACGTACAGTGGTTACGTAATTGTCGATATGCTTCCTAATTTCGCACACTCTTCCGATTTTAACGCACGCCACGCGGCGTTTCTGTAACAGATCCACTTACGAATTCTACTAAGAATGAAAGTACGTAGGATACGTCGTTTGTCTGTTTTGGAATTCGATTATTGTTGCAGTAGCAAGTGCCACTGGGAGACAAATCTGGACCAGGTGAGCTCAGGATCGCCATTTAACATTAAGTTGAAATTGTTAGCAGCTGGAAAGCTTTGTAGTCCGTGACTATCCGTACCAGCGGTACCTCCTCCTCGAGAAATTCGGCGTAAGAAACTAAAAAATGTAAGGACGATGTGGTCGCTCTTCCCTAAGGGCGGTTCATAATGAATTCCTTCCGCCATCAGTTCCTCGTTAGTCAGCACTAGATCGAGTAAAGATGGACAATCGCCACTCCGAAAGCGTGTAGCAACATTAACGTCGTTGTACAAAGGATGGCTGCTGATGAAATCATCCAGATCCGCAGCAAACGTATTTGGGCTGGTTTCGCCGACGACTTCAGGAGAGTTAAAATCCCACATCAGCAATGCGTGCGTGTGGGGTAGTGATAAGGCGAAGCGAACGGATGCAAGAATGACATCATCAATGGAACGTTGAGTATTCGGCGGACGATATATTACCGCGACGAGTGCACAGTCACTATTTTAAGTTGCAACCGACACAAAAGTGAGTCCACCTCGCTAAGTTGATCTTACAGGAGAACCTCATAAGAAAGACGTGAATTATAGTATAGATGAACACCGCCCCTTTCGTTGGACGATTGTTCCTGAAAATGGACATATCAGTGAAAGAAACCTCGGCATCAGTTATCGAAGAGCTTAGCCACGTTTCTGATACAGCTAGTATGTGGTAATGACAAGCAGCATGTCGCAAGCGAAGTTCTGCAAGTTTGCTGAGTATATCCTACACGTTCGTGTAGATACCGTTTAAGCCATCACGCGTAAGATTAGGAGCAGCTTGAGTTATGAATATCTAGATCGCCGACCCCGGTTGGATCGGCTCTCGTGAGTTTTTCGGTTAGTCAAGTCCATCTGCACCATATTCGTCTCGGCTAACGGAATCTGTGGCGTCAGTCGCGGTTTACTGTTAATCCGCTTTTCCAGGGCCGAGCGAAGACGAACATCTGCTGGAGCATAATGCCTCTTTCGATGCCTACTTCGGTGTAGGCAACCGGGTAGTATCATGCCTACGTTCAACGATGCCGATGACAACGCTTTGTATCCCCCTTCTCGCTTTGTACATCTCATTGTTTATGTTGAACGGTGGCATGGCATGGCATGAAAGCACAAGCCTGATCCAGGCGAAGTGCCGCACAGTCAGAGACTGCACGTGGGCTAAGATACTGTCAGGTTGCCCAGGCCTAGACAGAGATGAGGGGGAAATAGATCATGTAGTAAAGTGTTCCGTATCCTCAAATTCAGTGGGTGCAGGTCATTTACATTTTGCGTGAAAATGTTTTGTTCATAGGTCTATGCGCCCATGCATGTTAAAAACTGGTGTACCTTCTGTCTCGCATCATTTCAGTGATGCTTAATCGCCCCCACAGGGAACAATTTACTGGAATCGCATATACTGCCGGAGATTACATTCCAATAGCCTTTCCGCGCTGGAGACATGGGTGAGCGTGAAAATCGTTAATGTTTGGGTAAAGGTTTGGTCTCGATTGTCATTGTAATGACAATTATGAAAGACTGTTGAGCTTGTGCTTAAAGCACGGACCATAACTGTTCAACGCTAACTTCCGCCATTCGAAGCGTCAATGATCCACTTGGAAATCTCAGTCGGCGGCCTCGTTCACGCAAACGGACCATATCGCAATCAGCTACTCGTGGCGAGGGTGCGTGTAAGATTGCCGCTTATCATGTGGCACCTGTTCAGATTCAGATCATGCGCTAGGCTGAGCTAAGTTCTCAATGCGTTTAACGGGAAACGTAGAAATGTGGAAATGCAACTGAATGTGGTCAGGACATCGGTTCTCCGGGAGATTCTGACAACGTTGAGTTTGCACCTTTCGGGATTTCAGAAAGATAGTATCGATAAGCAATTGATCAGGATACAAATAGCCGCGTTGAATAATTGCGGGCTGACTTCCCGTGTAGCTCAACTATAGGTTTCTGCTGATTCTTTCCAACTAATATACCAACGTCGGTTGGTTTCTATTGATAGCACACACAGTGCGCCACGATAAACCAGGAAAGTTGGTGGAGTTCTAAGGTGATAACAATGGAATCTGAGGCGTAAAAGTGATAACAATGGAATCTGCGAAGAAAAGTGCAGAAAATTCTTCCTACTCATAAGAACTGGTCGCAGCGGGCGATTGATCCAATTGATTGACTTATAAACTGTTCACTGCAGTTGCTCGTGGCCATAACGGGCCAACAATTTCAGATAGTCAGAGAACAATAGGCAATTGACGTTAGCCATGTCCGGAATGTCGATTAAAATCTTGAACAGTTTGCAAAAAACAGAACCCTGTGGAAGACTAAATCTCGCGATTGCCGTCGAAGTCAAAATGACATTGACATCAACAGGGTTTTGCCGCGCGGATATGAATGCTATGGTGTAATTTAGAAGACACTTGAAAGGCCCATCAATTGGACAAGCAGTCGTAAGTGTAGCGTTTTGTCGCACGAATTACTTAGATCTATGATACTATATCAATTGGTCTACCAAAGTTAGTCGAAGCACACTAGCTTTCACATAACAGTCACATGTAGGTGCTATGATTGAATTTTGCTGCTATATGCTTTATCACCTTCTTCTAGTCTTATTGTAATACTCTTTCTCTTTGCAGCCACTATACTCCAATTGTGATTTGAATAAAGCCTAGCTTACAGGCAAACATTCTTCTCACTTGTTTGTTTGATCGATCAATCAGAACAATTTATTCAAATCACTATTTGCAAATGGAACGGTTCCTGCGACCTGAGAAATTCAATGCTGACCCAAACGCCTCAGACGCCGCTAAACGTTGGAAACACTGGTTTAATACATTTTCTAATTTTCTCAATGAGCTGAACGAGCTCGAACCAGATAAGCTGAAAGTATTATTCAACTTCGTTTCCTCTGATGTATATGATTTACTTGCGGATTGTACTACATACGCCGAAGCCATTTCCACCTTGGAGGCCTTATATGTTAAACCGAGAAATGAAATTTTCGCTCGACATTTATTGGCGACATGCAAGCAAGAAGACGGTCAATCACTCGACCTATTCACTCACAAACTACGAAACCTTGCCAGGGATTGTAATTTCAGTGCTGTCAGTATGGAACAGTATAAAGATGATGCACTCCGAGATGCCTTTATCAGCGGTATTCAGTCCACTGCAACCCGACAGAGATTGTTAGAACATTCAACACTCAACTTCCAGAAATCATTCGATACAGCAAGATCACTCGAACTAGCTCTCAAACAATCTGAATCATATGCTAACAGGCTGCCATGCACAAACAATGATATCCCCCTCAACCAAACACAAATACACCCAGATGCGCCCGTAGAGGTGACTGCCGCCGCGCATACTGCAAAATGTTATTCTTGTGGGTTATCTAGGCATCCAAAACCAAAATGTCCTGCCAGAGAAGTTGTTTGCAAAGGATGTGGAAAAAATGGTCATTTTCAACGAGTTTGTTTGTCATCATCTGACACAAGAAATAACCGTCCATCGACAAGTTCAGTTGTTTCCGCTTTGTTCTGTTCCGCTGCTCCTGTATCCCTGTCTAATGCAATCATTATTGTTTACGTCAAAGGCATCCGACTGCAGGCTCTCATAGATACTGGGAGCTCTGAGAGCTACATAAATTCCTCGGTTGTTCGTAAGAACTCTTGGGAACTAGTTCCGTGTATAAACAAAATAACTCTTGCTAATACCGAACATACGAGTCAAACCGAAGGCATGGTTTACCTACCCATTCGCTACAAGAAATCAGTTTATCCACAATTCAAATTTTCAGTCATGCCTAATCTGTGTGCAGATGTACTGTTTGGACATGACTTTTTGAAAATGCACGAAAAGGTCGAGATCCCGTTCGGAGGCCCCAAACCTTCGCTCTCTATATGTGGACTTATGGCAGCCAAAGTCACACCTCCGTCTCTCTTCGAAAACTTATCTGCTGACTGCAAGCCTATAGCCACTAAATCCAGACGCCACTCTTTTGTCGATGAGCGTTTCATCAGATCGGAGATTGAACAATTGTTGAAAGAAGGTATAATTGAGCCATCATCTTCACCCTGGCGGGCTCAGGTTCTAATTACTACCAGCGAACGTCACAAAAAGCGGTTAGTTATTGATTATAGCCAGACAATTAACAGGTTCACGCAACTTGATGCTTACCCTTTGCCAAGGATCGATCAACTAGTTGAAAATGTCGCTGTTTACAATGTTTTCAGTACTCTAGATCTGCGGAGCGCATATCACCAAATACCCCTACGTGACGGGGATAAACCATTCACCGCATTCGAAGCTGCCAGCAAACTCTACCAATTCCGTCGAATTCCATTTGGTGTGACCAACGGAGTCGCGTGTTTCCAGCGGATCATTGATGAACTAATAATCAAAGAAAAACTATCTGGCACGTTCGCGTACATTGACAATGTCGTCATCTGTGGTCGAGATAAAGCCGATCACGACAGAAACCTATCCAACTTTTTAAAAACTGCAGAAATGTACGGACTAACGTTCAATGATACGAAGAGTATAATTGCCGTGAGTTCTATCAAAATACTCGGTTACGAGGTGTCCAAAGGTATCATCAAACCTGACCAAGACCGCCTGGCCCCTCTAAGAGAATTACCACCACCAGTCGACCTTAAATCTCAACAACGAGCAGTTGGCATGTTTGCCTATTACTCCCATTGGATACCCAGCTTTTCAGACACTATATATCCACTTATCCATAACCGAGTTTTCCCCCTTCCTGAATCTGCGCTTACTGCTTTCAAACAGTTGAAAAGCCGTCTCGAGGATGCCTTGCTAATCACAATCGATCATGCGGTTCCATTGACAGTAGAAACTGATGCATCTGACGTCGCGATCGCCGCAACGCTTAATCAGAGTGGTAGACCAGTAGCTTTCTTCTCACGAACGTTGAATCACAGTGAGCAACACCACTCGGCTATCGAAAAAGAGGCGTGTGCAATCGTTGAAGCTGTCAGGAAATGGAGGCATTATCTTATAAACCACCCATTCAGACTAGTGACAGACCAGCGTTCCGTCTCTTTTATGTATGACAATAGACAGCGTGGTAAAATTAAAAACGACAAGATTCAACGTTGGCGTTTAGAGCTGTCACAATACCAATATGATGTGGTTTACCGACCAGGCCGACAGAATCAAGCAGCGGATGCACTTTCACGTGCCGTATGTGGTTTTGTGGAACCATTAATAAAACTGCGTCAGCTACATGATAACTTATGCCACCCTGGCGTCACCCGCTTCATGCACTTTATTCGAGCGCGAAACTTGCCTTACTCCTTGGATGAGGTCCGTAAAATGACTGCTGATTGTTCTGTCTGTTGTGAAATAAAGCCACAATACTTCAAACCTACAGGCGCCCACTTGATAAAGGCTACCCAGCCTTTCGAAAGACTCAGTCTCGATTTTAAAGGACCACTACCATCAACAAGCCGGAACCGCTACTTGCTAACAATCATCGATGAATATTCCCGCTTCCCGTTCGCTTTTCCTTGCCCTGACATGACATCACAAACTATCATCAATTGCCTTCTGGTAGTTTTCACAACATTTGGCACGCCGGGTTTTATACACTCTGATCGCGGTTCCTCTTTCATGTCTAATGAACTAAGACAATTCCTTCACAACAATGACATCGCTACTAGCCATACAACGCCATATAATCCACAGTGCAACGGTCAAGTGGAACGGCTCAATGGCACTTTATGGAAGTCGATTCTACTCACTCTGAAATCCCGTGGTCTCCTTACTGGCCAATGGGAGACGGTCCTTCTAGATGCATTGCACTCAATTCGGTCGCAACTGTGCACCGCGACAAACACCACACCACATGAACGCTTATTCGCATACAATCGTCGGTCAGCGACTGGTACTACCCTTCCTACGTGGCTAACTACACCCGGTATTGTGTTGCTCAAGAAACAGTCCCGTGATTCCAAATACGATACTTGTGTTGATGAAGTTGAATTGTTAGAATGCAACCCGCAGTATGCCCACGTCCGTTTACCTGATGGTCGAGAAGATACAGTTTCAATCCGTCATCTAGCTCCAAAAGGTAACGATTGTCTGCAGGCCACTCGCCCTACTAATCTTGAGCAACACACTCCTGTTAATCCTGACGAACATTCTGAAACTCCTGAATTCGGTGGTGATGATTGCGCAAAGTCCCTCGCTCATCGTTTAACTCAACCTGATGCAACTGAATCGAAACTCGAGGATCATATACAAAAACAACAAAGAGTTCATTCTTACAATTTACGCAACAGACAAGCATGATATTGCACATTTTTGTTTATCACCATACTCTCATTCATATTCGGCGGGGGAGAATGCTATGATTGAATTTTGCTGCTATATGCTTTATCACCTTCTTCTAGTCTTATTGTAATACTCTTTCTCTTTGCAGCCACTATACTACAATTGTGATTTGAATAAAGCCTAGCTTACAGGCAATCATTCTTCTCACTTGTTTGTTTGATCGATCAATCAGAACAGTAGGTTTTTGAAAATCACTTCAATAGCTAAGAGCTTGTACAAACCGCAGGGTAGATTGAGCGGCGGGTTGAAAAAGCAACTGAAGAAATGTTTGAGGTTCCAAGGCCTTATAGCGGGTCAGTTGAAACCACGTGCGTTCGGACGTTCGAAACTAGGATCTGGTAGAGCCGCTTCTTTAGGTTCCTTCAAATATCTCCTGGATTCCCACCTCCATGAAAATTCCCACGCCCAAAACACATGTACCCCGTGAACAATATTTTCAAAATGTTTTCAAAACACGTGCCACATTTTTTCAAACTCACTCGCTCGTGGCAACGGTAAGTTTTCTTTTTGTGCCATTTGCATTTTCGTCAAAGTCCCGCTAACTCTGCCAGTTTTATTGCTCTACCAGATGTTGAACGGTACTATATCTGTATCAGATTGTACAAATATAATAAATAATAATAATAATTTCGATACCATTGTTGCAAAGCGTCATTCACCATAGATTCAGATTGAAAGGTGACCTTAAGTATGCGAGGACCTGATCCTTTGTAGCTAGGAGAGGCTGGCAAATGCTTCAATGAAGTAGTCAAGGTATCGGTAATTTTACTTAGTTGCTGTAAGAAGCGCCACTCTTCGCAATCATGAGTGGTGTTTTTGTCAGCATCACTCTCATTGAATTCCGGAACGCCATTAACAATGATGCTTTTTTGTCACTTTCGTCTTTCCAATCGTAATTCTCTTGCTTTTTCGCTTGCCTATCCGCCCATCATATATGGAGAAATAAACGGATGGGGGACGAGATGTTTCGAAGAATGTAAGCGGATATAAGAACACATTCAACATCTGCTAACGATTTTAACACAATGCGCAACAATCTTGGCTCACCAGCATGTGCCGATTTGTGGTGTCTTGACAAGCGGACCATTCTAGCCGGTTTTATGTTAAGGCCTAGCTCTATACACAACTTTTTCCATTGTTGCACATCTTCAGATTGACGCGTTATGAAGCTGGGTGAATCTGTCTGGGGGATATTTGAGCAAATCACGGTAAATGTCTCCGCTCGTGCTACCGAAACCTTCGACGTCGTTGCCACGGGACTAGAAGAAGCTCGCGCAGTCAGGGCATGATTGATGATTATGCCGTTTAGCATAAGCATATCTGTCTAGTCTTGGTCAACCTGACATTATCTCAGCTCACGTGCAGTCTCTGCCTGTATGGAACTTTGCCTGGATCAGGCTTGTGCTTTCATACATATATATGCCATTTAGCGGTTTGGGTCTGCCTGCGACAGAAACACTAGATTGCTTTGTGCTGATCTTTTGGCGTGCGTGGATGGGATGGGCCTGTGCGATGGGGGATTTTACTACTGACTTTTGTGCTGGTAGAAGTGATGTAACAACCGCAATGCTGGAAGTAATATGCTGTTCGTTAAACATGTTTTCATGTTTTCAAGTTCTGCAGACGGACTTTCATCATCATCATCATCACAGACAGCATTACACCGGTAGCGCGTACCGAATGCTTAACTGTCACACAACCATGAAAAAGTAAAATCTTAAAAGATGGGGAAGGGTGGGACTTAAATTGCTACGGGTTCTATAAAAGAGTAAGCACAAACAAACGGGGTAGAGGTGCCTACACTTCGAATGAAACATACATTCAAACAAGTTTCGTGAACGAGTAGAGCGACATCAGCTTGGCAGCTTCCTTGCGGCTTTCACTGCCATGCATCATAACAAGCTTTTCTCGTCACTCCGCTTGACAACATACAAGGTTAAGCAAACACTCCAAGAAGACGGACTTTCAGGGTAATGGTAGTCTAGGTCTGTTGATCTATCAAATGCAGCTGCAAAACCAAGGTTAGGTGTAATTAGAGCTGTGTTCCACCAAAACAGTAGCGGTTAGACCTGATCAGCGAGAGTGATACCATACGGAGCAGTTAGTGCATTCTATTCCTTCGAGAATAGTAGTAGAACACTTAGGATTTCCACTGGAACTATTTGATTTATCCGTAGGCCGGCTTTTACCCGTTGTTTTACGCTCATCCGATCGTCGAGTATCCTTAGCGTTAGAACAAAGTTTAGTTTTTGATTAAACAACAACCATGATGACAAAAACAGAATAAAAATAGAAATCTGTCGCGAGCGATAATATTCAACTTGCGCTCCACCTAATAGTTGGCTGGAAGCCTTACGAGATATAGCTGCAAACCAAACTCAGTGGCGGCAGTGTATTTTATTATGTGTCATAATTTTTTTAAATCCGGTTTTATTTTATTTAAAAACATAAAATCAAAATCGCATGCAATGAAACAACAAAACAAGCAGCTTTTTGCGCATTTACTTTTGCATATTCCGCTTGCATACTTTCCCTTTTTCACGCGCTTGCTTATCTGCTTTTCTTGCTTCATATTGCGTGACACTTTGTCTGGCTCCAGACTTGTGCTTCATGATGATGATGATCGACGCTTTGCAACAATGGTATGCAACAATGGTATCGACACAGGCATTGTGCTCCAGTAGAAGTTCGTCTTCGCTCGGCATTGGAAAAGCGGATAAACAATAAACTGCGACTGACGACACAGCTTTCATTCACCGAAACAAATATGGTGCAGAGGGACGTGACTAACTACAAGAACTCACACAAGCCGATCCAAATGGTATCGGCGATCTAGATATTCATTTAACTGAAGCTGCTCCTACCCTTTCGCGTGAGGGCCTGAATTGTCTCTACATGAACGCGCAGGGTTTACTCAGCAAACTTGCGGAACTTTGCTTGCGGCATGCTGCTCGTCATTTCGACATAATATCAGGAACGTGGCTAAACTAATAGCTTTTTGTATCATAATACTATTGACTATTGTTATCCTCTCCCGTATGGATATTTGTTTGGAATCACAAGCCTCATCCACACTATGTGCCGCACAGTCAGATACTGCCTGTGGGCTAAGATACTGTCAGGTTGCCCAGACCTAGACAGATCCTCTCCCGTAGTAGTAAAACTGTAATAGTGTAAAACTTGGGACGCATTGGAAGTGGTAATGGATGAAAAATACGACAAACAGTAATAGACAACTGCTGTAGACAGTGCGTTTCACAATCGATGGTTTCGAATTGGTAAGAAGTTACTGCGGCATTTTAAGTGTCTCGTTTTGCGCGAGAGCTTATGGTTATGTCCACTATGGTGAACATGAGGAGACAAGAAGAGTATATTCCTGGATTGAAAGCAAGTTGCGCCTAAATTTCTATGATCAATTTTATATTGTCCGATACAAACGCTTTGTAGCAATAACGAGAGCAGCCTAGGTAATTGTATTGTAATTTGTTATTTA
>JACCGJ010019286.1:0-34857 GCA_013407085.1 Atriophallophorus winterbourni | reverse complement strand
TTGACCTGGCGAGTTGGGAGGAACTTGTTCTTGACCGCTCACATTGGAAGCATTGTGTAAAGCGTCGTCTGCAAGCTGGGGGAGCAGATACAGCTATTAGCTGCTGAACGCAGATCACGCCGCCGGCGTGCAACTGATGCAGTACAACCGAGTTCTGACTTTCGTTGCCAGCGCTGCGGGTGAGTTTGTTCTTCCAGAATCAGACTGTTTAGTTATTCTAAAAGTTGCAGAGCATGAACATTCATGCGATTGTGATGTACATCCATGGTTGACATCGACCGAAGGAGGCCAACAACAACAACACATAGAACGAATTCCGTTGCGTTGAATTATGAAATGGTGAGCTGAGTCGAGAAGACCGTAAATTGCAAGATACAACCTGGTTCGGTATGATAATCTCGACAAACTGTCATCAGACAGATGTCCTTGACGTAATGGAATTCTTCAACGTCCACAGTAAACTGATTGTGAGAATGAACGTCAGATCTTGTACTATTAAAAAGATTTCATGTTTATTAATTAAAGGAATAATTTAAGAAATTCAAGAGAAATAATTATGATAGATTATCTGGCTCTTGTCACGATATTTGACGTCTCTATATCGATCGAGATAATACTCGAAAAGAACAAAAGGATTGATGCTTTTAAATAGTTTGACCGCAATCATCAGCAAAAATAAGCTTTTTTTAATTTGAGTATCTTTCAAATCTGATGAGAAAGCCATGTTGAGAATTTCATAACTGCTTTCGTGTTTTGATAATGATTGTATTTGAAAAACCTTTTAATTATATAGGTCATCTCATAGCAAGAATCTTTTTATATAATGTGATTTCACCCACCGAAGCAACTGTCGCAATTATTTTGGAAGTTACTTTTTAATAACTCTTTCGCACCCATGTATGGCACTGATTCAAGTGCGCGGGATTCGAAACTGGACCGTCCTATTGAAGGTCGAATGCCACCAAGGCCACCTAAAACACCACCTCAAGGAATACTTTTGAACACCGTTGCAGATAGGACATATACTCTTTCGTTATTCTAAAATGTTTACTCTTCGGTTATATGAATTTAGGAAGTCGACCATTAGGCGGACGTTTGTAAAAGAGATATGAAAGCTCTTGTCATTGACCCTATGATTTAGGGAGAACTTGGTCTTGACCGCTCAATTTGGAGGCATTGTGTAAAGCGTAGTCTACAAGTTCGAGAAGAGCGAATACTGTTGATCGTCGATCATGCCGTCAACATGCACCTGATATCGCTCGACCGAGTACTGCCGATCGCCTTGAGCGCTAACTGAGAGACGGTTTGTCTTGAATCGGACTGTTTTGGTCATTCGAAAATCTGTAAAGCATGAACAGATTCTGTGCTTGCGATGTCCATCCACATTTCAGCACGTCAGAATTGGCCCACAACAACATGTTCCCCGTGAATGTCAATCTTGTTGTAAGCTTAAATCATTTTAAAAATGTAAAGCAACACATCTACGTAGCTACTATTTATTGACTTCAATTTATTCTGTATTCTTTAAAGTGAGATAAGTAATAATATTTGAGTGTCAATTGCACAAACTTGAATCTTATTCAACTGTAGAAATCATATTTAAAATATAAACGAAGTAAATAACCGATAAAAATAGATCATTTGCATGCAACACCATCACACACACACCACGACCGGTTTCATGCTGTTTGCACTTACCAGGTAATGACCGTAGGATCAGGTTATTTTCATCCGAGAGGCCTTATTTTCAAGATGTTCATGAATTGTCATCAATATTGCACGGAGATTCATCAATACCTTTATTCTTTTCAGAGAACTAAGCTTACTTACAAACAATTGGTAACAGTTATCAACTTGATTTAATTAAAGTAAGTGGCATTGATATGTTTCCGGAAAGTTTCTTTCGCGTAATGTTATCAAACTTCGAGAAATTAGGCTGGTAGAAATGTAAATTCGAAACTGTTTGTCTTCCTACGGCTAGTATCATTTTTGTTCAGTTTTGATCCTTATCGATCGTTTCATTCACTAATTCAGCTTGCCTCTAAATCTTGGTCACTTAATCAGAGTAAATTTTAAATCAAATTGAAAGTCAACTTCTTGAAGTGGCCCGTTATCTTGCATTTTTCTAGAGAATGAAAGGATGATCATTTACAACTCAGGAATTTTTCTTTTCAGTCTTTTCTTGTTTTGTTTGCCAATGCTACGACCTTGACGTAACACGCGCCACTATTTTCAATAAATGATATTTTCAACTTATTGAAACAACAAAATTCTTGTAGAACCATTGTGCGAGACGTGTGCATCTAGAGCTTGTGAGAAATCGATATTTAATGTAAACCTCCAAAATTACCACGTTTTCTCGCTAGTTCTTTAGAAAATTTAGTGTCCTTCGGATAAGTTTGTACATTCCTTCTCAGGATTGTTTTCAAGGTCGTATTAGTCGCAATATTAATCGGCGGCACAATGATGAACATAAGTGCTAATCGATATCATGTGCATTCATCTGCAGGCTCTGCTTTTTTACACAATTATTTTGCCCTTGATCTCGGGTTCAGAAGAGCGGCTTCCAAAAATTTTTTATCCATCGTGTGACGAACCCAAGACTCCATTGAAATCGGAATACTGGGAACCTGCTGATTGTGAGCAGATTAAACTTAAACCGAAAGCTTGTTTCTATATAAAGAATGAAATAAAACAACCACTGGTGTGTCAATCATATATTGGATCTGGTGGTATTTTTTGTGAAAGAAACGGAGAAAGTTGGCATTGTTTAAACCGAAAGTACCCACCCAAAGAAATATTTTGGCCAAGTGTTCCTTATACGGGCGATTGCGTGCAGCAGTTTTATTTAGTAAATGGTTCAGTGTGTTACTACTGGTTGGGATTGTCGGAACAATTATCTTGGAAACGATTATGGTGTTGGTACTTTTCAATGTTTATCGTAATCGAGTGAATTCATCGTTAACCAGCACACATAGTGCGCCGAATTTGTCAGCGAAACGTCCCATTTCTAAAGCTGAAAGTACGGAAGAGGGTGAATACACTGAATGTGAGAATGCGAAGCTCATCGTGTGAAGTGTAATACAAAGCAGACATACATTTGCGCATCAATTCTTTCCTTCCCACTAAAATCTAATCAAAGAAGCTATTTTGATCCTCTCATTGCTAAGAAATCATTAAGTGCTCACTGCATTCTCCTTCCTAATTGTCTATTAGTCTGTTCTCATCGGACCGTTACGCCCTGTAGGTCTGAAGCTGATTTCCGTGTTCATTGTATTCATGTAGGACAAAGTGATATTAATTCATCAACTGCACGTGGTGCTAAGATGTTGCCGTTTGAATTGCGAACAATGCTAGTATTCAATTCACACAGACAAGAACAGTTCCGTATTATAAATTAATCCACACTATTTGAAATCTCCACTATCTGAAAATTTCATGTAATCTCTCTCAGTAAGTTAAATAACAACTTTGTTTCGTAAAAATCGGATATATTACGTGAAATGAGCAGCATTTCATTTGTAGTGGTGCCACCTTAAATCAGTGTTTAGCTTCAAATTCCACGTCATTCCAAACCATTTATCCTTTCGAATTTAAGATAGTGCTGAGGTAGAATTATTATAAAGGTGCAGGTAATGAGTGCTTCGGTTCATTTAATGGCTTAAGATCATACTCACATACACTGACTTATTTCAAGACTAATTATTTAAATAATAATGGCGAGAATTGATTATCAGAGGATAAACGTTCAAAGTTCATACTAATCAAATTTTCAAGTTTACATCCCGTCTATAGTATATAGATATTAGTATAAATTCATTTGTGACGAAGATTTAAGGTACATAACGAAGTGCAAGAATATTGTGTTTAATGATGAGCAGCGGCGAAATACGTTTAGGTCTAAACTTGTTCATGTATACAGTTACGTGCTAAATGACTCAAGATTCAAGAATTTATGGTTTAAAAAACTCAAAGTTGTACAAAACCATAAGATATAAGTATAATGACAAAATATATAGAAAACTTGAGGCTCTAGTAAGATCGGCACTTTTGTAGTCATAAAAAATTTCATGTATTGTTTCGGTATTGTGGGAAGATAGTCGTTCGGATAAATATACTAGAAAGTTGCGCAATTAATTTATATAAGCGGTTTGTAAGATGGAATTACTAAGCATAAATGTATCCAGTTTGTTGCTGAAAATCCTTTCTACAGATGATTGTACAACGTCTGACTGTAAGGAGTTCCGTAAGAAACAAATGCTCACAAAAAAAACCGACAGTATTTCTGGGGAGAACGCAGGATTATCAAATGCCAATGTGTGAGTGCCTGTGGGATGGCTTGACTGGAAGTAAATAGATGCCTCCAAGTATGAATCTGTGAGTTTAAAACATCGTAGGTGAGGATTAGACCCAATCGAATCGGTCTGCAAGCCAGTGTATCCGAATTAAGATGCACCAGTCGATCCTCATATTGGATGTCTCGAAGACAGACCACTATTTTAGTGGCTCGGCAATAAGTCCTCTCGAGCATCTTGATGTCCTTTTGTAGCCATACTGCCCAAGCTTGCACTGAGTAATAAACCGCTGGGTTAGCATATGTATTTAGAAGCAGAGAGAATGTTTCAAGGGAAAATCGTTATAATAGTAAAAGCATACGTAGCGTGCGGCTAGCTCGGTTGTACACGTCTACGCATTACATGTTGTTGTGCAGATTTCCACTAATCGAAACGCGGAGGTACTTTTCTTCTGTTGTCCTTTACAGCTGTTGTGATCCATCGTTGTAGGAGAATTGAAAATCTTTACATTTTACACTTATTGAAGTTATATGGAAGCTTGTTCCTCTATGACCAGCAGCACAATATACCCAAAACGCCTTGTGAGTGCAAAAAGTCCACGCTTGAATTTATTCGCATCCAAAGTGTAGCATCATCCGCAAAAAGAAACATCTTGACTGTGACGATGGCCATTGATGCACACCAAAATGAGAAACGCACAAAGCGACGCTGCTGACGGTTTCGATGTCTACAAACATCACCACATCGATACGTACAGTTGCCTTACGATCAAGAAGTTGGGTTCTCCGCCAGGTAAGAATGCACCCATTAATAACAACCTCCTGTAGCTGGCTCAGGAGTATAGAATGGTCCACGCGATCCAGCGCCTTTGATATGTACAAGTGACACGCCTGCACCTAACCTCATCCGCTGCATGCGTCCAGTCGTTCATTGTCCCCAGTAGGTTAGTCTATCAAGAACGAGACCTCCGAACTCCATGTTTTTCTATGGACTACCAGTTATGGATTTTGTGATGACTCACGATCAATTCGCATACAATTCGCTCTATAACTTTTGAGATCACTGAGCGGTAATTTGTTGGTTCATAACGAGCGCCACCTTTGCAGATGTTTGTTATGACTCCTCTCTTCTAGGCATGCGGTACAACTTACTTACATACTTTCGTCTAGGACATAGGCCACCAACCAGCTCTCCCCAGGCATCAAGATTCTAGACTAGGCTATCCAGCTGTCTCCATTTCTTGCCCATCTTCTTGGCGTCTGTATCTAGGTTTTGAAGCCACGTATTTTAAAGCCGCCATTTTTCTCTCTTCCCGTTGGGGTTCCAGGTGATGGATTGTCTGGTGATGTTTGATGCAGGTTTGCCGAGGATGTGGCTAATCCATCGTCAGCGTCTCTGAATGATGTCTTTGTAAACAGGCTACTGCTTCGTTCGTTGTCTCAATTCATCATTGCTGATCTTGTCGGGCTAGCAGATCTTTAGAATCTTCCTGAGGTTGTGTTTGATGATGACCAAGGTTTTCTTTTTTAGGGTTACTGGTTTTCCATGTGTATGCTACATAGAGTAGTATTGGCTTTGCTAAGGTGTTAAAGAGCTTGATCCAGTGGTAATGTCGATTTCGCTGGATCCCAAGATGTTCTGCAGCTGATGGAAGGCTGCTCGTGCTTTACCGATGTGTGGTCTGACGTCTGCATCTGATACTGCAATATTGTCTCGATGCTGCCGCGAGAGGTGAAACTGTCCACCTCTTCCAGATTCTCGCTTTTTACTGTGATGGGTCTCGTGTTTGATGCATTGGTAGTGCACATCTTGCTCTTGCGTTTGTTGATGTTGATGCCAAGTCTATCTGAGTTAACCGCAGCGATGCTAGTCTTTTCTTTCATCTCTTGTTGGGTGCAAGAGAGAAAAGCCAGATCTTCGGCGAAGTCGAGGTCGTCCAACTGATTCCAGTGTCCACTTGATGCCGTTCCGCTTCTGGTCCGACGATGTCATCATGAACCATTCTATAACCAGCAGGAACAGGAACGGGGAGAGTAACCAGCATTGCGTCACTCCCGTTCTCACTTCGAATATGTCAATAAGTTGTCTGTCATGTACTATTCTAAAGGTCCTCCTATCATATAACTTCCTGATGATATTGTTAATATTTTCTGGTACTCCTTAGTGTCTTAGTAGTCTCCAGATGCTCAGTGTACCGACGCAGTGAAACACCTTCTAATAGTCAATAAAGTTGACGTATACAGACAGGTTTCATTGCAGGGACTGTTCTAGAATGATGCACAAGGTTGCGATTTGGTCCGTGCACGATCTCTCCTTTCGGAAGCCGGCTTGTTTGTCACGAAAATATGGGTCAACATCGTCTTTCATTCTGTTCAGCAAGGTGCGGTTAAACACTTTCTCTGGGATAGACAGCAGCGTTATCCTTCAGTTGTCGGAGCAGAAGCTAAGTCCACCCATTTTGGGTGTTTAATGAGGTAGCCTTCTTTCCAGTCAGCTGGTAATTCGTCCTCTTCCCAGATCTTACAGAAGAGCAGCTGGAGGAGCGTCAAATTGATGTCGACGTCCGACTTTAGCGCTTTTGCCGGGATGCTGTCAGGTCCTGTAGAATTGCCGTTCATCAATTGCTTAATCGCATAGCGAATCTCTTCCTTCGAGGGTGCATCGCACCTGATTGGCATATCGCTTTCAGCTGGCAGTATCTCTGGGGTTTTGAAACCGCTGGTCTTTTAAGTAACTCCTGAAACTAATCGATTCTCTTTTCTCTGTCCTCCTTCTTATATTAGTAATGTGGTTTTGCTTATGTTGCTCTCTTTCTGTTGTTGTTCACCACTGTTTTTTCTCTAAATTCATCAACCTGCTGAGATCCATTCCTTGTGTGTGTTTGTTTTAGGGCCCAGTACTACTTGACATGTTTCGGTCACTGACTCGTTTAATTTCCCATACATCTGTAGCTTACTTGAATATGTTCTCCGAGCTTGTTGAGTTTGCATCGGACGTTTCGTCGCCAGACTAGGCAACATCTTCAGCGATTGTTTGCAAATTAACTGCTTGAAGTCGCATTGACGATGGTATTTGGCCGGCCGACCATTGGTCACGTGATCGCATGTGATTGGCTGTCTTTTTGGTTATTCGTCTCACTCGCATCCGTGCGTAGATGTCGTCCATGATCATGTGTTCGTTGATCGATCGTTCTCATACATCTTTTCTATCGTCTCTTCTTCAAGCTGCTCCTGTAGGACCTGGAACTCATTGAAGAGGATGTCCTTTAACACTTCTTCCTCTCTACTATCTTTAAGTATAGCAGTGTTGTAACGCTGTCGGTGGGTGGACCACTATATCCAAATTTTCTTCAACTTCAGCTTCAACTTGGAGACAAGTAAATAATTTTCGGGATCAACATCGGCTTCTTGTTTGAGGCGTATATCTTGACGAGAGCGTCGAAATTTCTTCCCGATACACAAGTGGTCAACCTGATTTTCTGCTGACAGATCTGGTGAAACCCATGTCGCCTTGTGTATTTTTATGTGGCGGAATATACTTCCTCAGATGACCACATTACTTGCGGCGCATGGGTCGGCGAATCTCTCTTCGTTGTCATTTATCTCGCACATCTCTTGCTGCCCCATCATCTCCCCATAACCTCGATCGTCACTGTCAATCTTGGCGTTGATGTCAATCATTGGTCTGTCTTGTATGATGGTTGACAGTCTGTTGTAAAAATCCTTCTTCTCCTCTTCAATGTCGATCGTCAGGTCGTAGAACTATAATATGTCCATGTTGATCCTCTTATTCTCAGCTTAGAAGGAGGTTTTTATGATACGTGGTACGTACGCCTACCACCTAATGTAGGATTTGTCTGCCGACTTGGAAAGCATCAGGGCCAACTCCCTGGATGAGTGCGGCATCTTCCTGCTCGTGGCCCGAGTACAAAAGTAATTAATCCGAAGTCAATCGCATCTACCCGAAACATATCCGTTATGACTCGCTGATTCCTATGACGGTGAGGTTATACTTCCTCATCTCTACGGCAACTTGCATTGTCCTTTTAGGCTCATACATGTTCCGGAAATTCAATGTGGCGGTGGTAGCAGTGGTTCTGGTGTGAGACGAAGTTCATCGACCTGAGGGCATCGAGATAACTCTGGGTTTCACCATCTACGTCATACACTTTCCAGTAAGTTGACCGTCTTCTCGCAGGTCCGTGTTGCCTGTTAGCATCCGTGTTGGCGTTTCTGTAACACGAAGGTTTTTTACATAGTGAAGCAGCTAGCCCCACGCTCTACCCTGTTCATTTTGCCGCAGGGCTTAGGACTGTCCTTAGCGGAGTCAGCCGGTACAACACCCTCACGCAAAAAGTGATCAGATAAATCACAGTGTGGTTCACACATAACTTTAGGATTGCAGGTGTGATTCCTCGGCTCCCGAGGACTTGTTGAACTTCAACCTGCCTAGGTGATTCCGAAATTTCAGAATTGATAACGATATTCATTATTGTCTCTGGTACAGTTGTTGCTGACAATTCCGGTGGTAGTAATGCATTATTGGGGTTTAAAACGTGTAAATGATAACTGGTTAGAGCGTTAGCGGTTTCCCTGACAGAATCCGTTAATCCGTTATCTGCCATGGTCGTGAAAACCATGGTTTTCATCTTCGTTGTATTGTTAACGGTTAGAACAAGAGGTTTAGGATTTCATTGCATTCTTGCTACCAACATAAGCTTGTGTTATTGTCAAACCTCCCAGATGAGATTTGTAACATGATTTCGTAATTCGCGAAAGTCGATTCTGCTCTGGCGACCCGATGAATAGCTCATGCCAAATTTCAATTTCTTGAGAGTATTTGGAGAGTTTGTGCATTATGTTTTGCGACTACTCATGAGTACCAAGTCCTTCGAAATATTCACAAAGTTTATCACAACGGTCCACATTGGAAGCACTGGACTCATGTTTCGCTCTTATTTGAGCTCATCAGCAGTGCATATCCTGTCTCGGGTCTGATTCGAACCCAGGAACTTCACCATCATAGTCTCACGCCTTACGGCCTGAGCTACCGTCCCCCGTTTGACCGATCGCGATTAGGCCTTCATGAATGTTTCTCCAGACTGGCACATTTGAGTAGCGTCATATGCTCATCCAGTCGAGAAGGAGCCAGCATCATCTGTTGTGGTCGTCCAACCGATCTGATCTCCTTGTCAGGTCTTCCCATCAGATTCAGTGTAAGCTAACGCCGATTAAATCTGACTAGCATTGTTGTTCAACAGTGTTTGGAGAGTTTGTTCATTATGATTTGCGAGTACTCATCAGTACCAAGTCCTTCGAAATATACACAAAGTTTATCACAACGGTCCACATTGGAAGCACTGGACTCGAGTTTCGCTGTTATTTGAGCTCATCAGCTTTGCATATCCTGTCTCGGGTCTGACTCGAACCCAGGAACTTCACCATCATAGTCTCACGCCCTACGGCCTGAGCTACCGTCCGCCGTTCTTAACCATTTTCTTGAGCGACTGTGCATTTTTTAGAATGTATCATGTTGGTGATGTAATCTGTCAGGTTTGTGCAATGTGAGTCTGAAACACTGAAATTAGTATTATGATTATCAAAAGCCCCCAGTGTTTCCATCATGTAAATGTAATACAATTTTTTAGTTAGTTTTGTTTGCATTACCATTCAACTGGCGTTGCACACATAGTGAAACAGCAGAACGGGGTTGTCACTTCGACTAAGCGACGGATGATACTGAACATATTCCTCGGCCGTGGATTCTGAGATTAAGAATAGGTCTAGGATAGATGTCTGTTGCAAATTTCTATGTCGAGTATATTCTACTCTATTATGAGCTGCAATAAGGAAGTCGACCATTGGGCAGACCGCACTTGTGGTAGAAAGACGTTTGCTCTTGACATTGACCCGGCGAGTTGGGAAGAACTTGCTCTTGACCGCTCACATTGGAGGCATTGTGTAGATCGTCGATTGCAAGCTGGGGAGGAGAAGATACAGCTCTTGGCTGCTGAACGCAGATCACGCCGCCGGCGAGCAACTGATGCAATACAACCGAGTTCTGACTCTCGTTGCCAGCGCTGCGGGAGAGATTGTTCCTCCCGAATCGGACTGTTTAGTCTTTCCAAAAGCTGCAGAACATGAACCTTAACGCGACTGTGATGTACATCCATGGTCGACATCGACCTAAGGAGGCCAACAACATATTGGAAAACATGATTATACGAGGGATCTAATCGAAAATTTCACAAAATGTGTAGTCTAATTATTGGGGGGATGATCTACTCGATTATATAGTTGAGGCAGATTGAACTCTCAAACAATCAATAATTGCAAATTGCACTGTTCCCCAACGTACTGTATAGCGTTCAAGAGATTTTCGTTGTGTGCTTCCGGTGATGATGGTAAACGATAAACTATACCAACGATGCAACTGTCTCCTGAGTCAAGTTTCAAGTTACACCATATACTGCCTTCATATCGAGATCAGTGTCTATAACTGCCGTACTGTATAAACGTTTGTGGTGGTAAACAGCTACTCCATCACCGGTTATTAAGCGGTGTCTCCGAAAGAGGGTTATGGTCGTATAGAGTGCTCACGATCTCTCACGTTTGGTTGGAACCATGTCTGAGTTATTACTATGACGTCAAGCGGGTGCTGATCACAGAGATGCTTCATTTCAGCAAGTTTGTTTACCAGACATTGTGCGTTTGTATAAAGGCAATTGTTTGTGGCTTTCGTATAAAGTGATGGAGCGGAAACTCGTCTATTTGTCCGACCTTCGAGAGTTAGGCATTGGACTTTTTTCGAATCTCCAAAATATTTCTAATCTGAGTCTCGTCTGATTGTATAAGCTGTGGTGTAGAATGTCTAAGGTCACTCATTCTGACATTCTCGGGAGATTCCTCTGATTTGTTTTCCAGTTAACGCTAGTTAATGTCATCATAACTCTCGGTAAAACTGTTATTTTAGAGGTTTTGGAGCCGTCACTTATCTAGTTTGCTGACCGATGTATTCTGAACGAATCCATCATGACTGACACGTGAGCTTCGATGCTGTTTGCAATGTAGAGCCATTGTTTGTAATCGTGGTGCTGTATTTCACTTCCCGAAACGTGTTAATGTGTTCGAAAACACCAAGAAGTACCACGCTACGTTGGACGTTAATGTAGTAGTCAGTCTTCTATAAATTGGTTTGCCCGACGCGAAATATACTAAGTACAAAAAACACAAGACAATGAAGATTTTATCGCGGTCACCAAAACGTGTACAACGGCAAATGATGGCAGTCACGTAGAATGCGTGAATGGAAGAAGTATCAAGAATAATGTTTTTAGGTCCAGAGGGACACAGTTGTATACAGGATCCTGAGTATTAGTTTTATTTTTTAGAAACTGAATTCAGTGCTAAAATATCATTGATCACTCAGTCATGTTTACGCAATTAACGCAGAAACTCCACGCTGATGCGTTCATACAGGTTCGCGACGCATTCCTTGCTGCACCCGAAGATGACTGCTAACCTAGCATCAAGCAGGCTGTGATTCCCCACACGTGCCCGTCTGAACGATCTAGGATACAGCAGATGTTAAGTAACCAGTAAGTTGCCGGCAAAATGCTATCTATTATACTAAAGGAGATGCTTCGCCTGTTAGGGACATCGCATATGGACGAGTTCGTTTTGAAGGAACTTTGGCTCCAGCGACTCCCTGCGTACATGCAATCAATATTGGTTGCTGCAAAATGCACTCCAGTATCTAAACTAGCGGAAATGGCGGACATCATCGCAGGACCCATCCATTCCCACCCAGCAGATGCACATATTTCAAATCATTATCTAATGCACTACGGCGGTCAATATACCAGTGGAAAACCAGATCACCACCAGCGATTCCCAGGTTTACGGACGACAGAGGCGATTACTGCCAGACAGGTTGCAGATCGCGCGAAAGGAGTTCTAGCACATGCTAGAATTAGGCATTATACGGTCATCGAGTAGCTTCTGGTCCTCTCCCCTACATATGGCTCCCGAATAAAATCCAGAACTATTAGCGCCAGTGAGACGTGTCCCGCAATCTGAACAAGGCTACGGCACCCAAAAGGTAACCTATTCCGCATACTCAAGACTTGACAGCCACTATCAACGGGTGTACCGTTTTCAATAAGGTGGACCTTGTTCGGACGTAAAACTAAATCCCAGTAGCCGAAGTAGACATCCCGATGACGGCCGTTACCACGCTGTTTAGACTCTACGAGTTTGTGCGTATGCCTTTCTGCTAAAACCTTCCAACGATTTATGGATCACGTTTGCACAGGCCTCGATTTTGCTTACGTCTTCCTTGATGGAGTACTCGTCGGAAGCACCTCTAAGGAAGACTATATTCGTCACTTGACTGCGCTTTTCGATCGTTTGTGCAAGGATGGGGTTAGGATCAACGCGAACATGTGCAGTTTCGGTCAGACCGCCGTCCATTTCCTAGGTAATAGACTCTCAGCTTGAAGTATCAAACCGCTGAAAGAAAATACAGGAACAATCCTGAACTTCCCAGAGCCCACCAGCTTTAAGGATCTCCGGTGATTTCTTGGACTAGTGAACTTCTACTGTCGTTTCATCCCGCAATGCGCGCGCGTCTCTCAGCCATTAAGCGATTTGCTCCGTGGAAACGCAAAGTCGTTAATTTTAACGGACGAAGCCAAATCAACATTTATTTAGCAGAGATCACATCCCTGATGCCGGAAAATCCACTGTCACTATTCATGGATGCATCAGCCGAAGCAGTGGGAGCAGTGCTAAAACAGTATGATGACAGGTCACGGCTACCGATGTCGTTTTTCTCGAAACGATTTCAACCGGCACAGACTCGATATAACACATTCGGTCGAGAATGATTGGCAATATTTCTGGGGGTCAAACATTTCGCCATATTCTGAATGGCAGACTATTCACCGTGTTTACTGTTCATAATCCCCTAATTCACTCAATGAGCAGATCTGCGGAAGGGTACTCCCCTAGAGAGGCGAGACACCAGGATTTTGTCAGTCAATTCACGACTGACATACGACACATCTCAGGTACACAAAATCCTGTTGCGTATGCACTCTCTAGAATAGGCATGATAGATTTGCCCCCTCTCGACCTGAGCGCAAGCAGTTGATGGTGAAATCGCACATATCTGGTATTCCTCTTTCCTTGACATCAGACTTCCACCCTTGTATGGCGACTACGACCGCTAATACCGCCTACATTCAGACGGCGTGATCGAAACCCTACATAAACTCTCTCATCCTGGAATTCGTGCTAGTTTTAATCTAATTACGGGTGGATTTATCTGGCCGAAAGCCAGAAGGGACTTTCGGCAATGGGCTAAAGAGTGCGGTAAATGCCAACGCACGAAAATCCACCGACACACCAAGAGTCAATTGCAAAATTCGGCGAACCGACTGAGCATTTCTTTCACATTCACGTAGATCTAGTCGGCCCGTTACCACCCTCACATGGCCGTGCATACATACTCAACTTTTCACCAGGTGGCCTGAGACAATTCCGCTACACAACTGCTCTTCCGAGACAGTTGCGTACGCTTTCTTCGAACGTTGGTGGCACAGTTCTGTTGCCCTGGTATTGTTACAACGGGCCGAGGTACCCATTTCGATGGCGCTTTCAGCGAATTGCTGGCTACTCTGGGATGCCAACATCGCCGAACTACTGCCTACCACCTTGCGGCGAATGGTTTGGAGAAACGTTTGCACAAGCAACTCAAGGAAGTGCCAATGGTGCTAATGAGGATTACTTGGCGCGCTTGCGACATTATATGAGCCGTTTCCACCCAACACCCACGCGGCTTCAGGCCAAACCGTCCCACGTTCCGAAGGAGTTGGCACATTCCTCGTATGTTTTTTCTCCTAAACGACATAGTGAAGCAACCTCTTCACTCTCTTTATGCTGGACCGTTTAGGACAATTACCGTAAATACCCGCGTATAAGACGATACCATGTATAGGACGCAGTGGATATTTGACCCTGAAAACGATGGAAAAGCTGTGTACCTATGTATAGGACGCATCCTAATTTAGTCCGTAATTTCCATTAATTTGTATAGTAACGGTGAAGTTAAGTCAATCACGGTGAACTCCATACAATCGCTATGATCGTCGTGTGTGCTGATTGCTGACTCATTCATCCTGTCAGTCAGCAGATGTCTGTCAGCATATGTAGATTATCGTGGAAAGCGCACTTCTCATTCTTGGGCGTCATGCCGAATGATTGGATGACATTTTTTAAGGAAAAGTTTCTGCTCCAACGAGAGTCAAATACTACTCCATGATTGGTTGATATTACAATTTCCTGATATAACACATCGACAGGATAAATATTCTACCTATTACCGGTGTTTTTAAAGATAGAGTTCATTATTAACCTTCAACATGAAGAAGACAAAACGACAGAGCTATACTTCAAACTTTAAAATGGAAGTACGCGAAAGAACACGGGAACCGGGCAGCTGAGCGGCAATTTGGTCCGACTGAATGCGTGATCAGAAAATGGAGAAAAGCCGAAAGTACCATTAAAGAAATGCGAAAGGTGAAGAGGGCGAACAGAGGCTCGAAGGCTCACCACCCTAACCTGAAAAAGGCGCTCATTAAATGAATTCAAGATACTCGTCGAGACTGTCTGGGGGTCAGCACCACTACCGTTCGTTTGCAGGCACTAAGATTAGCGAAAGAGCAAAGCATTGCAGATTTTGAGGCGTCGATAAACTGGTGCAGGAGATTTTGTGTAAGAAATAACCTATCAATAAGACGAAGAACTAAATTTTGATATTATGATAAATGCATAATTTTTATAATAAAATTATCCATGGATAAGACGCACCTGGGTTTTTAGGTCAACTTATGATGAAAAAGTTCGTCCCATACGCGGGTATTTACGGTAAGCGGTTTCGTAAAACAATTTTGATTGACGGCGTCGGTAGGCATAAGAGCCTACCTCGTTTTTTACAACGATGAACATCCTATCCATGAAACTCTGAGCGGTTTCTCTTTTCTGACAGATGCATCGAATATTTTCAAGTTTGCACTTTTTGCAAGTTAAATACCATGATGTGAGCAAAATATTATATTGGTTTTTTTCTAAGGTCATGCGTGATCGAAAATTAATTACCTTGTGCTTCTGAGATTGAACATCTCTGTTTGTTGTACGAACCCTAATCAACAGTGGCTTTATATTCTCACTTTGTTTATCATATATTTAATTTGAAAACACTAAAATTCTTCAATAAAGGAGTACTCAATGAAATCATTAGAACCGTTTTTTTCGCCCGGACGTGTGCTGTCCAAACACGCGAATTAATCGCTAAGAAACAGAAGAAATTGGCGACTCATTATCCGTTTTCCACCATCTGTACGAACTTTTCTTTCGCTGTATTGGTTAACTGCAATGTTTACTATTGCATAAGGGCAAATAGACTCCTATAAGTCAAACCGTAGCAAAATGTAATCCAAAGCTGCAAAAGATTAGTTGAGCCGAATAAATTCATTGTATTTCTAAAACAAACTGGGTTAATGGCGACCATCTTCTTGGCTAATCTTAGTTTTCAGTTCTGGTGCTTGAACTTTACTCTCGTCCACAATGGATCGAATAAAATAGCTGCCTTGTGGAGCTCCGGTAAACCATGAATCATGCATTTTTAGCAGGAATTCGTGACATTGTCAATCGCTTCAGTGTCTCAATTGCATGTGAAGATTACCAGAATGAACTTTAGGGGTAACACTTATTTCATACAGTATTCAAAATAGAATTTATAATTGCCAAAAGCAGTGATGTATGTCATTCAGAAGCATTATTATTTTAGGCAACATATTAGGCGTTGACTAGTTTGAATAATTGGCTTCAGTTCGAGCAATTTTTGATATAATGCACTTAATATTTTTTTTAAATTTTCATTCGAAGAATAGCAAGTTATTTTAAGCATCCGCAAACGTGAAGCCGAGCTTTTTGAATTCTTATCGCTCATTCGTAGTCAGTATGTGAATCACATAAAAATTAAAATTATTGGTTGATATGAATTTATTAGTTGTTCAATACATCATATATTTTAATCAGTTGTTCAACGAGGCAATCATGATTTATCATTTGAAAATTAAGCTGAAGGATGGTTCCTCATTGCTGCTGGCCTTATCGGTTAATGTCGATTACATCGAACGCGCATGATGATACCATGTATCACAGAGCATTGCTTGAATAATCAGTCTTATATTTAAGTATCGTTTACTCACACCGAGTTCATAGCAATACGTATTACTTCATAGATCGGTGGCAGCTCGTTTGAAATCAATCTGTCGAGAGCAGTGTTTGTTATTTAATATCAAAAGATGATACTCCACACGCTTTGACTTTATGTCTTTTCAACTCGTTGTAATCTACGACTGAATCCCGGACATATTTTGTGTTCAGGAAGTCGTCATGATATCCAGAAAGCATGAATCGAACGTTTCAGGTTTCCAGTTTTGTCGCTGATCATTTTGTGTTTAGCTGCTAACAGAAAAATACAATCTACTTTTCGATTGGTTTCTTATCTCGATGCAACCAATCCGGGTAGCAGCCCATAGCCAGTGTGCAAATAATTTACTCCTGGATTCCACGCTGCGGTTGGGATGCACTCATAGATTAGTAAAATTCTTTTGCATTGTCAACAAGCAGCTCTAGGCTCTTAGCTTCACGTCAATTGAATCATAGCTTTTAAACCTCATCTAATGCTGCCCTGTGTTATTATTCATAAAATAAAGTTGATTATCCACTCAATTCGTGCCCCAATATGTACGTTAGACTAATTCAAACAAGAGAATTAGCTGTTACCCATAAAATAATTGCTTAATCAACACAACTGGATAGAAAGGAACTTCTTCGCTAATAACTTTACACAACCCTATCGTCATAGGTGTGGGTGAAGTCAAATGTGGTTGCAGACTATCTAACGAGAACTAGTGACGGGATTTATCCTCGAATTTGACACGATGCGATTTCGATGATTCCCTATAGCCACATGATAATGAGAGGTTAAATTAGGGTAATTCTTTCCCTAAGTGAACAATGGTATGAAATTTCGAGATCTAACTCCCGGAAACAAATCAGATTTGATTCATAAGTACAATGTGTTGACCCCTTTAATTGTCAGTAGATGCAATATTACCAGTTCACACGAGGCCACATGTGTAAGACAGGAGCTAAAATTGGCAATAGATAAGAATATGTTGGGGACCGATTGAGTATTCATAATAAAAGAAATTTAAGTACAAACGGTTAGAGCAGGTTTTGGGTAACGTTTCACTTCTTACACAGCAGCTTCGTCAGACCAAGCGTGATAGTCAAGACAGGGAACATGACTTAGTAAGAGTCAACCCACCACCACTGATCTCACCTTACCGCTAATCAACTTATATTATCCCTACGGTGTGTCACGTCTCGTGGGCATGACCTGGATCAGTGGTCGATTTGCCTACTGGTGTGTATCCACATCAATCTAATACAAGTGAACACGGTAAAGGTCAGTTGACAGCGGCCCACATGCGCAAAAGTATATAACTAAAGGGGAATGAGGTTAAGAAATTTTTGAAGAAAAACAAAGATGTAATTAACTTGTAGGTATAAGGTAAATAACAACTAACTCCCTTTACATCAGTGCCGAGCCCAGATTGTGATGATTCCAGCCCCATACACCTTATTGACCACCAGTGAAACTGCCTTGGCAATTTCGACCACCTCCGCATGCAAGCGTTCGCTATGCGGTTTAATACCTCCAACCCAGACCTACTGTGCAGTCGCATTTTTTGTTGCTCTGACACTTCTGCTCATATCTTCGCCGAATCTGCTTGGATTTCTCTCATTCCAAGAATTCTGTGCTACTTTCGATCATATCTATCGGAATTTATTTGTTTTGCTCTTGTCAACGGATTAGCAGCAAAGTTATCATATCGGCGTAAATTTCAGAGTTTGCTCACGCGCGCAAACTTTTTTCAATCGCTAACTATTCTACGGCTTTTGCTATCATTGCAAGGATCACGTCGAGCTACGAATTTTGATACTTATTTCTGTGTTCTAGCTTGTGTAGTTAACGAGTTATATTGGATTATTTGCAATATGACGAAATCACGTGTTCCAAAACAGCCACCTCGACCCCTCGAACAAAAACCCGTCACACAGCCGAACAACCCCATTCAGGTTACTAACATGTTTCACCGCATCACGAGAACCCACATACGGACTAAAAAATCGATCGATCAAACTGTGGCAGCGACATCGAACCAACTTGACCTCATGGCCAAGCGCCTGGATCCGGCGAACGCAACAATGGTCACGGCCGGCCCAGCTGATAGGACGAATCTCGACACGCAGAATTGTCCCGAAGTCACGTGCAAAGCATGCGAACAACCGGTGAGTTCCATGGCGCGTAAAGCAATAACGTGTTTTCTGTGTATGGGTAAAATCCATGGTAAATGCGACCGTACTTTAGCCCCGTGACTCGATAGCATTATTAAATAATGAAATGGTTCCAGGTGCATGCTATATCTGTGTTCGTTGCAGAGCTACATCTTTGCACAAAGCCGATACTTTTGAAACAAAATTAGAAAATAGAATGGCCGGTTTGGAGTTGGGCCTTCGACGTGTGGAAGAAATGTTTGTAAATCATGTGAGTACGCAAGTGATCACTGATGTAAACCCTCATATCAATACATCGATTTCGGAACCACCATTGAAGGAATCTAAGACTAAGGCTATGCCAAAAAAGCCAAAAAGCAGGGTTATTCCCGTTTTGGAATCAGCTAAAACGACCACAGAAGTAGGAAATTTTTACAGAGATATGCTGTTACGGTCGACCTCACCTGTACACTCCAAAACTGCTGTACCCGACTCACAAAGTCAAGCCACAAATGTTTTTAATTCTAAAACACCTGACTTTCCGATACGCAAAAAGAACACCCCATATACGCTGAACGTGATATGTACGAATGTCAGCGAGTCCCAAGAAAGCCTGTTTGATAGCAAACAGAAACACGATGTCGAGAAATGGTCTGAGCTTTGTCGCTTAATGAAAATTGAACACGTAAACGCAGAAAAAGTAACTCGTCTAACCCGCCATTCAACTTCACCTCATATTGGTCAACCTCGCTTGCTCAAGGTAACACTAAAATGCGAGGCTGATATCGAGAACGTATTGTTGAATGCATACCTACTCAAGTCAGATTCCGAGTCAAACTGCCGCATATATCCCGATGTACCATGGTGGGAAAGGAAGGGCAGCTTGAAAGCCAGGGAACAAACGGTATCGCGAAGTATAGTTCTACTTGGTGTACCAGAAAATACTTCTAGAGCATCGAATCAGGAAACCGTAGAGCACGACGTCAAACAATGGCGCTACATTGCGTGTTCTCTCAATATTTCTAATGCCGTTGTTGTGGACACTTTTCGAGTTCCTTTTTCGCCAAAATATAAGGGGGATGGACCGAAACCTCTGAAGATTACGTTCTTGACCAGCGATATGGCTGAAATAGTAAGGTCGGAATGGACAAAAGGGAAACGAACATTACCCAAGGATGTTAGACTTAGCCCACCCAAACCAAGTCAAACACTCTCCCGTTTGGAGATAGCGGATAGCAGCGTTTCCATCCAAATGGAGGAAATCAATGCATCAAAAAACGACGTAGGTCCGGCTCAAATCGAGTCGGACTGAGCAATTCACACCGAAAACTAATTGTCGATTCAAGCGATCGGCGACCAATAAGACGCACACATGTTTTACCATCCAAAGAAGCCGGACCAATAACTTCGGTTTACGCCCCGTCATTACTCACGAAAAATACGATTAAGTGCATCTATACAAACGCGAACAGCCTTTTCAAAAAATTAATCGAATTGTCCGAGTTTTGTAATGAAACGGCGCCAGACATAGTTGCAGAAACTGAAACGTGGTTCCATGCCTCATTGTCTGATAATGAACTCTCTTTGCCCAACATGTCTCTATTCCGGCGTGACCGTTTAGGCGATGGCGGAGGAGCAGCACTGTACATCAAGCAATCGTTTATCTGTAGAGCTATGAACGACACACTTTGGCGTTCTCTGACTCTTACTTCAGCAGACCAATGCATTATTGGAGTGATCTATCGTTCTCCAACAGCAACTCTCGATCTAAACAATAAACTGTTTAATGCTTTGCGCTATGTAACAACGCGATACAATACTCAAATAATAATAATGGGGGATTTCAACTTTCCCCAGCTCTATAGCCGGAATGATCATCCATCAGAAACACTTGAAAATGAACTTCGAGCCGTTTTCGATTACGCACTCCTTTATAACCACGTTTTTGGATTTACTCGTATGAGAGGATCAGACCAGCCGTCTACCTTGGACCTTATACTTACATCAGATCCCACAGCTGTTGAGAATATCGTTTATAAACCGCCGATCGGACGAAGCGATCACGTTGTCCTAGAATTCGAGTACGTTTGTAGCGCTAGACGCAATAGTGACGGGACAAAATGCGTCAGAATGGTGAACTACCGTGCTCTGTGTGCCGAGTTACAAAGCACTAGTTTCGCACACCTGGATTACTCCGATCCGGATAGTCATTGGCGATCTCTCTTACAGCACCTCAAATCTATATTGGAGGAACATTCAATGTTTGCTTTAAAGTAAACGTCTCAACAAAATAAATTTTTACTACGAAGCAGGACTAAAAAGTGGATGAAACAAAGGGCAGTAGCGTGGGAGTTTCACAAGGCTACCAACACAGCTGATTCTTGGGCACAATTTACACGAGTGAGAAACAAAGTTATCAGCTTAATTCGAGATGATAAACAAGCGTTCCAATCGCAATTGATTACTCAGATGCACCAGAATCCGAAGCTCTTGTATAGACTTGTAAACGATAGAACAAATATTAAACCAGGAGTCTTTGCCCTGAAAACTTCGTCCGGCCTCACAGAATCCATAAATCAGACCGCTGACCTGTTAGCAGACTTTTATGCCGGAGTTTTTGCGCCGAAATCCATGGAGCCTGATCAGGAACCAATCGTTCGACTTGACCGACCGACCTTGAGTGAAGTATTGATTACTCCGATGGTGGTAGCGCAGTACTTACGAAAATTAAACGTAAAGAAATCTCCAGGACCAGACGAGAGAACTCCAAAGCTGCTCAAAACCTGCCATGCGCAGCTATCTGAACCTCTATCTTGCATGTTTAATAATTTGCTCCAAGCTGGCGTAGTGCCACAAGACTGGAAACTGGGTCAAATAATACCCATTTACAAAGGTGGTTGCCGTTCTGATGTTAAAAATTACAGGCCGGTGACCTTGCTGTCTTCGGTATCAAAAGTTTTTGAGCGAATAATAACCGCAGAAATCGTGCGACATCTGGAAACAAATCAACTTTTGGCAGTTGCCCAACATGGATTTCGCAGAAATCGCTCTTGTCTAACAAATTTGCTGACAAGCTTAGACGATTGGACGAAGATTGTAGATGCGGGGGGCTGTATTCATGCGTGATACCTGGACATTTCTAAAGCGTTCGACAGAGTTGATCACAATTTAATCTTGAACAAGCTAAAGAAACACGGTGTTGTTGGAAGACTATACGAATTGCTAAGAGATTACCTCAGCAACAGACACATCCGAGTTCGTGTGGACGGCCTATTATCGAAGAACATCGATGTCACTAGCAGAGTTCCACAAGTGCTTGGACCAATACTATTTCTAGTCTATATGAACGTTATACCACTACCAAATGATAGTAAGATGGTTTTGTTTGTTGACGACATAAAAGTATGGAGGCAAATCAGAAATGCTGACGATTGTATTTTGCTGCAAAACGATTTGAGTGCTTTGTTCAACTGGTCATCTGAAAATAAACTGTCATTGAATATGCAAAAGTCGAAGATGATTCAGATTGATCGTGACCTTGGCTTTTCCTATCCATACAAGCTCGGTGACATTAAGCTGGAGTACACTGAAAAAGAAAAGGACCTAGGTGTCTGGATTTGCGGCAGTTTGAAAAATGGTCTACAATGCGAAACCGTGTACAAAAGCGCGTCTCGGCTGCTCGGCATGCTACGGCGGATATTTGGACGTTTTTCCCCGGGGTGTTTTCCTCTCATGATGAATACATATATACACCCGGTTCTAGATTATGCCGCACAAGCCTGGACACCATGGCTCCAAAAAGACATCTTACTCCTGGATCGCATATAACGGAGAGCTTCTAAGCTTGTCATTGGTCTCGAAAATATGACATTCGCCAGGCGACTCAGACAACTGGAAATGAGTACACTTGCACAAAGGAGAATGCGAGGTGATCTCATCCTCGCACACAAAATACTAACTACTGTTTCCCACCCCCTGGATATATTATTCCACCTTCGAACTTCCAAGAACAGTCATGGCCATGGTTGCAAGTTGGATATACCACATTCCAAACGGAACTGCCGCAGGTATTTTTTTATTCCGTACGTGTGTGCTTTGCTTGGAATTCCCTACCTTCCGATTTGGTAGGCTCAAACAGCTTATCTATATTCAAATCAAAACTTGACGATTATATGAGAGCTAATCCGAATTTTTCCCCAAACTATTAATAAGCTATCATTGTCCCATTGATTTTGATTTTATTTATACTTATTTATATATACATTTGTACCTATATTTCCACCATGTGGTTATTGTAAAGTTAAATGCTTTTTCAACCATAAATCTTGAATCTTGAATCTTGAATCTTAAACCTTACTCAAAATCTGCTCTAACCGATATCACTCAATTTTCTTTGCATTAAGATTACACGATCAGTCTCAAACATATTCCAATCGGTTGCAGACTCCTACGAGCCCAGTGTTCGAAAATTGTCCAGTGAGTTGGTGAGAACACCGGAATATGAAGCCAGATGGGTGAACCACCGCATCTTCAAACTTCGTTGCTAGCAGCGCGGCGTAATACCAAGGGATCTGATGGTAATTCATCGGATAATTCTCGCAAATTGACAAAGGCGGCCGCGAGAGCATACAAAGTGGTTTTTAAACAAAGGATCCACCGGGCCAATGAAACCCTATTGGCCTCTCGATCGAAAGCCTCGAGAATGATGTCAAAACTGCGAGTCGAATTATCCGAAGTGGATTTCTGCAGAATTTGTGGGAAGGACGGGGATGCCTTTGCCACGCGAATAGGAGAAAGACAAAACCATAAGTTCAGCACGTTATTCATTTTTTTAAGAAACATTCATCACATAAATCTAATAAGCCATTACGTAGCAGCTAGTATTCTAGTGTTATGAATTTAGCTAATCGGCAACTTTCTTAAGATGAGCAAAGATTGCTGGAAAAAGGCTTGAATTTCTGCATAAGTAAGAGCTTTATGAAGGCTGAGGAACTTATCTCCTTTATTGAGGGCTCATTAAATGCACTTCTCAGTGAACAGGCTGATGCGGCAAGAAAATGTATCACTGGTGTCATTAAAAACCACGAAGAAGGCGATGCAAACCTTGATTCATACGAAAGACCATCACTTCTTAATCTGAAGCAATATGCAAATATAGCCATTACTAAGGCTGATAAGAGTGAAGTAACTGTAATTTTGAACAAAAGCGATCATTTAGAAACGTTTTGGGTGTAATTATCCGAGGGCGCTCATGAACGGATAGTTAATGGTAACATGAAAAAGGTAATGATTAAATGCAAAATGGTAGTTACTAGTTACTTACGTTGCATTAAGCATATATTAAGAAAAGGCTTGTGGTATAACCTGTATCCCATTTCTACTCTAACTCCTAGATTCTACGGCCTACCTAAAATACATAAAGAAGGCATTCCTGTAAGAGTTATTGTCGATAGTATTGGATCACGTGCGCACGAGTTAGCTAGTCATTTGGCTTATTTTTGAAACCTTTAGTCGGTAATATAGCCTCGTTCATCAAAAGCGCATATGACTTTGTAGCACACTTGAAGCAGCTAACAATTGATGAAGATGGAATAATTGTTATCTTTGATGTGATCAAATTGTCGAAGGTTCATCTTTGCTGTCCGATTTTGTTTTATATGAAACACTCTGCCCCCACATATCATTTAGGCATGTTGTCAACATTTTGATAAACAAAAATTATTTTGACTGCAGCACAACACGGTTTTCGAAGAAATCGTTGCTGCTTATCTAACCTTCTTACAATGTTCGTGGATTGAACCAAGGCACCAGGCGAAGGTGAGGCTTACATGCATGCTACATCGACATTTCCAAAGCTTTCGATAGAGTCAACCATGACATTCTAATTAAAAGGGTCGAAGCTTATGGAATAACGGTAATGTTGTTGAATTGGATATGGGACTATTTACTGATAGACACGTCCAAGTTCGCGTTGGCAGCAACATCTTTGGAAGAATAAACGTCAGAATTGGAGTACCGCAAGGCTCGATTCTTGGACCTCTTCCATTATTGGTGTACATGGACGACATAGCAGAGGATATTGGATGTAACTTGATACTGTTTGCCGATGATATTAAAATATGGAAACGTGTCAGGTCTGTTAATGACTGCATAGCATTACAACGGGATCTGTGCACTTTATTTCGAAATGTAAAATGCTGCGGCTTGGAAATCTCTGCACCACACGTTTCAGCTTGGCACGCAAGATCTCGTCTGGATCACCACAGAAAAAGATCTCGGTGTCTGGGTGTCGTTTAACCTTAAGCCTGGTCATCATTGACAGTCAAAGTACAATAAAACCTGCCGTATCCTCAGTCTTCACACGCGAAACCTTACCCCGGTTAATTAATACGTATATACGTCCTGTTATGAAATATTTCGTCCAAGACTGGGCAATATGGCCGAGGAAGGATATCGAACTACTTGACAGGATTTACCATCGTGCGACAAAGTTGGTGTCCCGTTAAATTTGCCTTTAAATAAGCGAATGTTAAAACTAAATCTACATCATTTTACCCAACGACGGATACGGAGTGAGCACCTGTTGGCATTCAAAATCTTGCATACTGAGAACTATCCCCTTAAACACTTGCTAAAGCCCAATTAATTTACTCAGACACGGAAACATCCAAAGGTTTTAAGCATTCCATATTTTCGATTGGATAATCATCGAAATGTTTTCTCGGTAAGAATTTGTTTCACTTGGCACTTTTTGCCTGAAAAATCACACGCTCGGAATCTGTTGCGGGTTTCTCCAATGATTTCATATAGCTCAACAGTTGTGAGGGCTTCTGTTCCCTTAGCTCTGTAGCCTATAGCGGTTGGTGCATGTCGTTGGGAGCGTCCAGATGTTTTGGGTCGAGCACGTCTAAGCGCTCGGCAGCCACTTCGATGTAAATGTATGCTAACACCGTAACAAATCTTATGCCGTGAGAGTTAATTCGAAAATTTTCGAATTGAGTTTCAACAAAGACACACCAAACCTTAAGATTTTAAGAATTAAAGGGTGGCAGAGTAAGGTTGCAAAAATCTTTAGATTCTCCGTCGTTTGACAAAATCTAAAATTTAGATTACTGAATAAATGTGATACTCGAAAATGGTCAACGAGGTGAGGAAACTATAAATTCTCCAGACTCACCAATCTGTGGAAAAAAGTCATGAAAATCGGGATCGCCATTTATGTGGTAGAATTTACTGTATACGAGCCACAAAATTATTTACGGGCTCACCAGTTTTTAGTGATAACGTAATGTGCGAAGCGTATAAATTTTATCGCGTCAGACTTAACAATAGATGTGAAAAGAAGTAAGCTATATATACCGCGAGTATAATTGTATGTGAGGAAAATATACTTTCATAAAATCTGTAAATGAATACAGACTTATTCCTGTGATGATTCGCGATGCGTTAAAACCAACGATTATTATTTTACTGTCGTCTTATTTTCTACTTCGTAATGCGGATTTGATATACATTGAGAATTGTAAAAATCGCGCTTATTATCGCGACAGATTTACAGACAAAATCGAATCGTTAAATTCGTGCATTAAACGATAAATTTGAAAAATTTCATTATCATTCAACCGGAAAGCCCAACGGTGTTGCTAAAATTAAGCTATCAAACAATGACTAAAACTTACATTTTTGTGCTGACCTGAATCAGGTTTTTGAGAAAAACAATCAATAAAGCATCAATGTTTCTCTTTTATGATTAGTTGTGGTGTATTGGTTGAATACAGAAAGTTTTGTTCGCATATCGTTCTAAATACATTTGACTGCTTTTTCAAACTATATTAATATCGACGATAAACATAATGGAGCTAGAAAGTTTTCCGTGAAAGAGTTGTTGGCTTATCTCATTATTTTCTTAGCGTTCTCAGATTAATTGCTAGTAATTTCGGGGTCAAATGTCCAATCGCTGCCGGTCTATTACGCATCTTGTGAAACACCTCAAAATCAATGGCGCTCTACACATTGGGAACCAGTCGACTGCGTCGTTCAGAAAACTTTTAATAATAGTTGCATCGTAAACGAAAATGAACTGAGTCTTTCTATGCAGTGCAACTCCAACATTGGCTCTGGCGACTTAGTGTGACAAAAATGGGAAAACCTGGAATTGCCGTAAACGTAACGTTCCGATTATTTCGCTTCTATGTAATATTCTCAAGGATGACGGCAGTTTAGAATACACCATATACAGTTTCACTGTGTTCGATTCTCCGCAACAAACTTGGTTACAAGAACAGGTTGATGCATCTGAAGGGCAACGAACAATTTCACGTAAATGTTCATCACGTGCTCAAAAGCTCGCCCGATTTTTATTCAGTTACTGGTATACATCGTTTATTTTGTTCGAAATTATCTTCGCGTTTAGTGTGGAGGTACAAATCACACTGCTAAGTATTAAACTATACCAAGTCGGTCGTCAGCAGGTCGTCAATGTGCACAACTGCGCTACAAAGATTTCGGAACCAAATATGAAAGTATCGTCTGGCAAAGAAACGCAAATCGCTTAAAAGAAAACGCCAAGAATAAATTTTGCCTCCTCAGAGAATTAAGCTTACTTACAAACAATTGGTAACAGTTATCAACTTGAGTTAAATAAAGTAAGTGGCATTGATATATTTCGGGAAGGTTTCTGTCTCGTAATATTATAAAACTTCGAGAGATTAGGCTGGTAGAAATGTAAATTCGAAACTCGTTGTCTTCCTACGGCTAGTATCATTTTTGTTCAATTGTGATCATTATCGATTTTTTCATTTACTAATTTAGCTTTTCTCCGAATCTTGGTCACTTAATCAAAATAAATTTTAAATTAAAATGAAAGTCAACTTCTTGAAGAGACCCATTATCATGCAATTTGCTTGGGAATGAAAGTATGATCATTTACAAATCAGGAATTCATCTTTTCAGTCTCGTGAAGTATTGCATTTGTTATCAGCAAAAACGATCGTGATTAAATGCGACTTGTTATGCTTTACCAATGCTACGACCTTGAAGTAACACGCGCCACTATTTTCAATAAATGTTATTTTCAACGCTTTGAAACAACAAAATTCCGAGACGTGTGCATCTGGAGCTTGGAAGAAATCGATATTTAATAGAAGCCTCCAAAGTTTCCACTTTTTCTCGCTAGTTCATTTGAAAATTTAGTATCCTTCGGATAAGTGCACATCTTTGTACATTCCTTCTCAGGATTGTTTTCAAGGTTGTATTAGTCGCCATATAAATCGGTGGCACAATGGTGAACATAAGTGCTGAACGATATCATGTGTATTCTCGTGCACGCTCTACTGATTTTCACAATTATTTTGCCGTTGATCTCGGGTTCAGGAGAGCGGCTTTCAAAGACATCTTATCCATCGTGTGACAAACCCAAGACTCCATGGAAATCGGAATACTGGGAACCTGCTGATTGTGAACAGATTAAACTTAAACCGAAATATTGTTTCTATATAAAGAATGAAATAAAACAACCGCTGGTGTGTAAATCAGATATTGGATCTGGTGATATTTTGTGTGAAAGAAACGGAGAAAGTTGGCAATGTTTAAATCGAAAGTTCCCACCCGTATCGCTGCTCTGCACAGGGATTGATGCCAGTGGAAATCCAAATCACACGATCTACAGTTTCGTCGGATTTGAATCACACGAACCAGAATGGGTTTCTGAAGAAATGGATCAAATTACAGTGGAAAGAAATATTTTGGCCAAGTGTTCCTTATACGGGCGATTGCGTGCAGCAGTTTTATTCAGTAAATGGTTCAGAGTGTTACTACTGGTTGGGATTGCCGGAACAATTATCTTGGAAACGATTCTGGTGTTGGTACTTTTTAAAGTTTATCGTAATCGAGTGAATTCAACGTTAACCGTCACTCATAGTGTGCCAAATTCGTCAGCGAAACGTCCCATTTCTAAAGCTGAAAGTACGGAAGAGGATGAATACACTGAATGTGAGAATGCGAAGCTCATCGTGTGAAGTGTAATACTAAGCAGACATACATTTGCCGCATCAATTCTTTCCTTCCCACTAAAATCTAATTTCGCAGCAAACTTTCTTTTGAGTGCTCATATGTTTTGACATTGCATGAGCTACCATTCCAATTAAAAATTGTACTTGCTATAATCACTTGCAAAACAATACATTGCCATATGCTCCATCCAATTTTCTCATGTTGCATACGTACATAATTTTAGTATTTCCGTTTAACATTTCTAAATTTTCAAAGAAGCTATTTTGATCCTCTTATTGTTGAGAAATCATCAAGTGCTCACCGCAATCTTCTTTCTTAATTGTCTATTAATCTATTTCTCATCGGACCGTTACGTTCTATAGGTCTGGAGCTGATTTCCGTGTTCATTGTATTCATTTAGGACACAGTGATATTAGTCAATCGACTACACTTTGCGCTATGATGTTGCTGTTTGACTTGCAAACAATGCTAGATTTCAATTCACACAGACAAAAACAGTTCCGTATAATAAATTAATCCACACTATTTGAAATTTCCACTATCTGAAAACATTCAGTAATCTCTCTCAGTAACTTAAATAACAATTTTTTTCGTAAAAATCGGAGATATTACGTGACATGAGCGGTATTTAATTTTTAGTGGTTCAATGTGTATTCTGCCAGCTTGATCCTGTGTTTTAGTTCAAATTCCACGTCATTCGAAGGCATTTATCATACCAAATTAAAGATGGTGCTGAGGTAGAATTATTATAAAGGTGCAGGTAATGAGTGCTTCAGTTCATCTGATGACTTAAGATCATACTCACATACACTGCGTCATTTCAAGACAAATTAATTAAATAATAATGGCAAAAATTTAGATATAACTGTTGATTATCAGAGGATAAAGGATCAAAGTTCATACGATTCAAATTTTCAGGTTTACACCCCGTCTATAATATGGAGATATTTGTATAAATTCATTTCTGACGAACATAACAAAGTGCAAGAATATTGTGTTTAATGATGAGCAGCGGCGAAATGTGTTTAGGTCTAAACTTTTTCATGTATACAGTTACATGCTAAATGACTCAAGATTCAAGAATTTATGGTTTAAAAAGCTCAAAGTTGTACAAAACCATAGGATATTCGTATAATGGCAAAATATATAGAAATATTGAGGCTCTAGTAAGATCAACACTTTTGTATTTATTGTCTCGGTATGATGGGAAAATATTCGTTCGGATAAATATCGTAGAAAGTTTCTCAATTAATTTATATACGCGGGTTGTATCGAGTTTGTTCCAGAAAAAACCTTTCAACAGATGATTGTACAACGTATGACGGTAAGGAGTTCCGCACCGAATAAAAGAAAGGACGGCAGTTCTGGTGAGAACATGGAATATCAATTGCCGGTGTGTGTGTGTGTGCCCGTGCGATTGCTTGACTGGAGGATAACTAGATCAGACAATAACTAATGTCACTTTTTTTGGAGCGAAGCGAAGTGCGAAGCGAATTTTCGAAGTGCCCTAACTGCCCTTCGCAATGGCGAATAGTATCAAAGCGAATATCTGAAGTGCACTTCGCAATGGGAGGAACTGGAGCTGGTTGAGACTGGGACTGGGACTGGTCGACGCTGCCAAAGGCCAATTCCGGATCAAGATCAAGGTCATGGTGCTCTTGGAGAAAACCTTCACGATCTTGGCAAGCGGGTTCCTGCATCTGGATGGATGGTGGGGCGGCTGGGACCAAGTTGGCCAAGAGCACCTTGATGCTCTGCTTGCACTCGTTGAAGAGGTGACCATGAGACCTGGTCCTGAGGTACACGGCCTTCTGAGTGGGGTTCAGGTAGTGCGCCATCTGGTAGAGGTCCACGTTCCTGTCCAGCTCGGGAACTTGTCTATTTAATAGATGCCTCCAATGATGAATCTTTGAGTTCAATACATTATAGGTGATGATTGGACCCAATCGAATCGCTCTGCGAGCCAGTGTATCCACATTAAGATGCACCACTCGATCTTCATATGGGAGGTATCAACCGCTGGGTTACCATACTTATTTAGAAGTAGGGGGGAATGTTTCAAGGAAAAGTCGCTGAAAAAGCAAAAGTATACATAGCATGCGGCCAGCTGGGTTGTACACGGCTTCCCATCGCATGTTGATCTTCTGACTTCCACTAATCCAAACGCCGAAGTACTTTTCTCCTGTTTTCCATTACAGCTGTTGTGATCCAAGGTTGTAGGCGAATTGTAAATCTTTACCTATGTGTAACATTTTACACTTTCTGAAATTAAATGGAAGCTCGTTCCTCTATGACAAGCTGCACAATATATTCAACTCGCCTTGTAAGCAAAAAAGTACACGCTTGAATTGATTGGCATCCAAAGTTTACCATCATCCGCTGAAAACATCTTGACGCTTACGAGTTTCGGAAGTTCTTTGATGCACACAAAAAAATGAGAACCACACAAAGCAACGATGCTATCGGCTTAAATGTCTACAGACATCACCTCATCGATACGTACAGTTGCCTTACGATCAAGAAGTTGCGTTCTCCGCCAGGTAAGAAGGCACCCATTAATACTAACCTTCTGCAGCTTGCTCAGTTCCATACGATCCTGCGTATTTGATATGTACAAGTAACACGACGGCACACATCCACCCTCATCCACTGCCTGCGTCCAATCGATCTGAGACTCCAGTATGTTAGTCTATTAAGAATGAGACCTTCGAAATCCATGTTGCTCTCTGGACTACCAGTTATGGGTTTCGTGATGACTCAAGATCAATTCACACACAATTCGCTCCATACCATTTTAGATCACTTGGCGGTAATTTGTTGATTCAGAACGAGCGCCGCCTTTGCAGATGGGTGTTATGATTCCTCTTTTCCAGTCATCCACTACAAATTACATACTTACTTTCGTCTGGGACATAGGCCTCCAACCAGCTCTCCCCAGGCATCAAGATTCTAGACTAGGCTCTCCAGCTGTCTACATTTCTTGTCCATCTACTTGGCGTCTGTATCCAGGTTTTGGTGCCAGGTATTTCAAAGCCGCCCTTTATTTCTCTTCCCTTAGGGGTTCCAGGTGATGGATTGTCTGGTGATGTTTGATTCAGTTTTGCGGAGGATGTGGCTAATATATCGTCAGCGTCTCTGAATGATGTCTTTGTAAACAGGCTACTGCTTCGTTCGTTGTCACAATTCATCATTGCTGATCTTGTCGGGCCAGCTGATCTTTAGAATCTTCCTCAGGCGGGTTTGATGAAGACCAGGGTTTTCCGCTTTAGGGTTACTGGTTTTCCAGGTGTATGCTACATATAGTAGTATTGGCTTTGCTAAGGTGTTAAAGAGCTTGATCTGGTAGTAATGTTGATCTCGCTGGATCCACAGATGTTCTGCAGCTGATGGAAAACTGCTCGTGCTTTGCCGATGCGTGATATGACGTCTGTATCCGATACTACAAGCTTGTCCCGATGCTGCTGCGATAGGTGTAACAGTCCACTTCTTTCAGCGTCTTGACTTTGCCTGTGATGGGTCTCATGTTTAATGCATTGGTAGTGCACATGTTGCTCTTTCGTCTGTTGATGTTGATGCCCAGTCTAGCTGAGTTAACCGCAACGATGCTAGTCTTTTCTTGAATCTCTTGTTGGGAGTAAGAGAAAGTGAGCCAGATCTTCGGCGAAGTCGAGGTCGTCCAACTGATTCCAGTTCCCACTTAATGCCGTTCCACTTCTGGTCTGACAATATCATTGTGAACAAGTCTATAACCAACAGGAATAGTAACGGGGAGAGTAAGCATCCTAGCCTCACTCCAGTTCTCACTTCGAAGGTGTCAATAAGTCGTCTGTCATGTACTCTACTGAAGGTCCTCCTATCATATAACTTCCTGATGATATTGTTAATATTTTCTGGTATTCATTCGTGTCTCAGTTGTTTCCATATGATCCGTGTGTCGACGCAATTGAATACCTTCTAATAGTCAATGAAATTGACGTATAGAGACAGGTTTCATTTCAGGGACTGTTCTAGAATGATGCACAAGGTTGCGATTTGGTCCGTACACGATGTCTCCTTTCGGAAGCCGGCTTGTTTGTCACGAAAATGTGGGTCAACATCAAGATTCAAGATTCAAGATTTTATGGTTGAAAAAGCAATTACTTTACAATAACCATGCAGTTGAACTATAGGTACAAGTGTACATGTGTGTAGAAAAATGTCAAAATCAAAATAATTCTGGTAACGATAGATTATAAATAGTTCGGGGCATAATTTGGATTGGCTCTCAGGAAATCGTCTAGTTTTAATTTAAATATAGAAAAAGTGTTTGAGCTTAACAAATCGGCTGGCAGGGAATTCCAAGCGAAACAAATACGCACAGAATAAAAATACCTGCGGCAGTTCTGATTGGAGTGGGGTATTTCCAACTTGCAGTTGTGACCGCGGTTATTGCTGGATGTTCGTCGGTGAAATAGTATATCCAAAGGGTGGGAAACACTGTTAAGGATTTTGAATGTGAGGAGGAGGTCGGCTCGCAGTCTCCTTTGTGCAAACGTCGTCAGCTTCATTTTACTTAGCCGGTCAGCGAATGGTAGGTTTTCGAGCCCAATGACCAACTTTGAGGCTCTGTGGTGTATGCGATCCAATAGTGAAATGTCTTTTTGAAGCCATGGTGTCCAGGCTTGTGAAGCGTAATCAGTAAGCGGGTGTATGTACGTGTTCATCATCAGAGAAAAACATCTCTGGGAAAAACGTCCGAATATCCGCCTTAACATACCGAGCATCCGAGACGCGCGTTTGTAAACGGCTTCCCATTGTAGACCATTTTTCAGGCTACCGCAAATCCAGACACCCAGGTCTTTTTCTTGTTTGGTGTACTCCAGGATATTGTTGCCAAGCTTGTATGAATGAGAAAAGCTTAGCACACGACCAATGTGCATAATTTGAGACTTCTGCATGTTTAGCGGTAGGTTATTTTCAGATAACCACATTTGCACAGCATCCAAGTCACTTTGAAGCACACTGCAATCCTCGGCAGTGCTGATTTTTTTTCCATATTTTTATGTCATCTGCGAACAAAACCATCTTACTGCCGCGTGGTGTTGGCAGGTCATTCATATAGATCAGAAACAGTATCGGTCCGAGCACGGATCCCTGTCGAACACCGCTAGTGACTTCGATTTCCTTCGATAGTATACCGTCAACTCGAACCCGTATATGTCTTTTGCTGAGATAGTCTCGCAGCAAGTCATACAGTCCTCCAGCAATACCGTGTTTCTTTAGCTTGTTCAGCAGTAAGTTGTGATCACCTCTGTCAAAAGCTTTAGAAATGTCTAAGTAGCATGCATGAATACTGCCTCCGGCGTCCACTACACTAGTCCAGTCGTCCAAACATGTCAGCAAATTAGTTAGACAAGAGCGGTTTCTGCTAAATCCGTGCTGGGCAATTGTCAAGAGTCCGTTCGATTCCAGGTGGCGCACTACTTCTGCAGTGATTATGCGCTCAAAAACCTTCGAAACCGAAGACAGCAATGTCACAGGCCTGTAATTTTTCACTTTAGAACGCCATCCACTTTTGTAAATTGGTGTAATTATTCCCAGCTTCCAATCAATTGGTACCATTCCGACTTGAAGCAATTCGCTAAACAGACGAGATAAAGGTCCCGAGAGCTGCGCATGACAACTTTCGAGGAGATTCGGTGAAATTTCGTCTGGTCCAGGAGATTTCTTTGCGTTTAACTTTCTTAAGTGCTGCGCAACCACCATCGGAGTAATTATTATTTCACTCAGAGTGGGACGATCATATTGAATGCTTGGTTCCTGTTCGTGCTCTGCGGATTTCGGTGCCAATACTCCAGCATAAAAGTCTGCTAACAAATCAGCGGTTTGTTCAACGGATTCTGTGAAGCCGGACTAAGTTTTCAGGGCAAAGACTCCTGGTTTAATATTTGTTCTATCGTTTACAAGTCTATACAAGAGCTTCGGATTCTGGTGCATCTGAGTAATCAATTGCGATTGGAACTCTTGTTTATCATCTCGAATTAAGCTGATAACTTTGTTTCTCAATCGTGTAAATTGTGCCCAAGAATCAGCTGTGTTGGTAGCCTTGTGAAACTCCCACGCTACTGCCCTTTGTTTCATCCACTTTTTGGTCCTGC